>PVKA01036056.1:0-22120 GCA_004027165.1 Ctenomys sociabilis
AAAAAAAAAAAAAAAAAAAAAAAGATAAAATGTTATTGTTCTGCAGTCACAGCAACTTTCCCCAGGGTTCTGCTCATTTTTTTTTCTCACTGCAGTCTCTAGCTGAGAAGACCGAAAATTCATCCCCACAGCTGCAACCTGTGAGCCCCTGAAAATGCTTGTTTTCTGTCTTTTTGAGACAGTCTCTCTAAAGCACTTGGTTAGGCAAGCTTAGCCAGGTGCAGGTGACTGTGGTTCCATCAATCCCAGCATCACATGCAGTGCCAGACCCATCCTCTGGGCAGGCTGAGCTGGACATAAAACTACAGAGAGGGAGAGAGAATCTCACTATGTAGTTCAGACTGGCCTGAAGCTCAGGGACACGCAGCTTCTAGAGTGCTGAAATTATAGGTGTAAATCACCATGCTGGGCACCAGCATATAAATCACCTTTTTTTTTTTTTTTGTCTTTTTGAGACAGGGTCTCACTATGCAGTTCAGGCTGGCCTTAAGCTCACTTGGTAGCTCAGGCTGGTCTCGAACTCACAACAATCCTCCTGCCTCAGCCTCCCGAGTGCTGGGATTACAGGCATGCGCCACCACGCCCGGCTCCTTAAATCACCTTTTATACAGGCAAACACACACACAGATGCTATAGGGGAAAGTGGATATGTGGTTGGCTCTAATATAGGGGAACAGGACCAAGGTATTTTTGTACACTTCAAATTGTATAGCATGTACATATATTCTAGCTTAAATGTTTACAAGTTTGACACATATCAAATATGTATCTTTCAAATTCTATATAGGGAGCTCTTTAGTTTTTGCAGAACTGGGGATTGAACTCAGGCCCTTGTACTTGCTAGGGAAGCGCTTATTCCACTGAGCCATCTCCCTGGTTATGGAGCTCTTTAGAGTTAGCAGCTTATTTTCCTTGTGGGAAATTTGAGTTAGCATTTTATGAAAAAATAAGTGATCTACAGGTATCAGATTTCCCCCTTCCCTTGGTATTGGAGATCAAATTCAGGACTTTGAACTTGCCAGGTAGGTGCTTAAGTCACTGAGATACCTCCATGGCCTTTTTTTGAGAACTGAACTCAAGACCTTGTGCTTGTCAGGTAGGTACTGTGCTGCTGAATTACATCCATGGTCAGATTATAATTACATCAGAACAGCCTGGTGAGGAAACAGAATTGTATCATTTTTCAGACAAACAGAACCTCAGATTTACTTGCCCTGGGTCACAGAGCTAGAAAGTGACTGAATTTGGAGCTTAATAACAGGTTTTCTGCTTCCACATCCCATGATCTTTTCTCTCTCTTACTGTATTGACAATGTGGGCTCCTAAATGCATTGCACAGAAAAATGTATGTTTTTCTTTGTTGTTGTTATTGTTGTTTTGGCAGAACTGGGGATTGAACTCAGGCCTTTGTGCTGGCCAGAGTTGTGCTTATTCTACTGAGCTATCTTCCTAGCCCCAGAAAAATATATGAATAGAAAAGGCATCATTACTTTTCCATGTACATATAGGGAAGATTTTCTATCATTTGTAAATTTAAGAAAGTGAAGGGTTCAATCCTTTCTTCACACACACACTCACACACATCAAAGATAAAGGATATTGCTAGGTATGGTAGTACATGCCTACAAACCCAGCACTTGGGAAGCTGAGGCAGGAACACAGCCATGAGTTTAACGCAAACCTGGAGTACATAGCAAGTTTTTACTTTTCTTTCTTTTTTAAAAAGAGTCTCACTATATATCAAGGCATTCTGTAGCCCAGGATGGCTGGCTGCTAACTACAAAAATCCTCCTGCTTTGGCTTTCTGTGTGCTGAGATTACAGGTGTGTGCCAACATGCCAGCATGTTTTTTGAGACAGGGTCTTGCTATGCAGTTCAAACTGGCTCTGAACTCACCATGGAACCCAGGCTGGCTTTCAAGTCATGGAAGTCCCTCCTGCTTCAGCCTCCCAAGCACTGGAGTTAAAGGTATAGGCCACCACACCCAGTTTAGGGCAACAGAGTGGGCTTAAGTCGAAACTACACAGTGAGGGCCAGGGAGTTGGCTCAGTAGAATAAGCGCTTCCTTAGCAAGTGTAAGGGTCTGAGTTCAATCCCAGTTCTGCCAAAACAACAACAACAAAAAAAAAAACTATATAGTGAGACCCTGTCTCAAAAGTGGACTAAGCTCCTGCTTAGGCAAGTGCAGGGACTGGCATTTGATCCCTGATTCTACATGCTGTGGCAGCCCTGTTCCTGGGTACGCTGAGCCGCCTATCCAGAGCCAACTACCCAGACCTAGCACAGTGGCACATAACTGTAATCCCAGCACTAGGGAGGCTGAAAACAGGAGGATCACTATGAGTTGGAGCTGCGTAGTGAGACCGTGTATCAAATACATAAAAAAATAAAAAGGTAGAACTAATTGTAGTCCACTGAATTTAAAATAGATAGATAGATAAGATAGATAGATAGATAGATAGATAGATAGATAGATAGATAGATAGATAGATAGATAGATATAGGGCCAAGGAGATATCTCAGTGGCATAAGTGCTTGCTCGGCAAGCACAAGGTCCTGAATTCAATCCCAGACACAATAGCACACACCTATAAACCCAGCACATGGGAAGCTGAGGCAGAAAGATTGCTGGCCAGGCTACATATTGACTTCAAAACCAATTTGAACTACATAGCAGTAGCTTGTCTCAGAAAAAGACAGAGGGAAGGAGGAAGAGTAGAAGGCAGAAGGAGAGGCAGAGGTAGAGACAAAGAGGAAAGACAACAATAGACAAGACTACCTGATTTATTTCAACTATTGCTTCCAAGTCATGTTAGGATGAAACCTTTCACTCTTGAGTTTTTTGGTGAAAGTGTAAGTTAATCATTCCTAGTACTTTAATTAAAAAGATATTTACGGTGGAATAAGTGCTTCCTGGCAAGCACAAGGGCCTGAGTTCAATCCCTGGTTCAGCCAAAAAATAAAAAGATATCTACAACCAATATGAGAATAGATTAGAGCTATCACTTAAAAAAAAAAAAAATCTAAGGGGCTGGGGAGATGGCTCAAGAATAAGCACTTGCCTGGCAAGTGAAAGGGCCTGAGTTCAATCCCCAGTTCCACCAAAAAATAAATAAAAATAAATCTTTCATCAAATTCAAAGTAATCATTTGTTTTCCATTGAAAGAACTCTTGAAAATGGACTCTAGGGGCTGGGGAGATAGCTCAGTAGAATAAGGGCTTGCCTAGCAAGCGCAAGATCCTGAGCTCAATCCCTGGCACCACAAAAAAACCCAAAAAAAACAAAACAAAGCAAAAAAAACAAAAACAACTAACCACTGCTACTGGATGGCTACTGGATAAACTCCTGTTCTATACTCAGGCCCACTTGCTACATGACTTGCTTCCCTATTTGGTCCTGGACTTAGTCAATTTTATCTGAGCAATGGTGCTTGTAATCTCATTGGTTGACTATAGTTTTGTCCCACCTCATGCCCACCTAAGCAAGTTCTCATGTTGTCTACTTTAGACCCACATAGTTTTACTCTATAAAAGTCCCCGAAGAGACAGTTTCCTGGGGACAACCCACTTGGGCCCAGCTTCTGTCCCTCTCTTGCACAGGAGCTTTCTTTCCCCAGTAAATACATTCTACTCTTGACCTCCATTTGTTCCTAAAATTCATTTTTTGGTTTTAGAGAATATGAACCTGTCCCAGGTACCTTTCAGGTCAGGAGTTTTATTTTTTCCCTATATCAACATTATTGTAATATACATAAAATACTCATATTTTACAATATTACAATCACTTATATACTCTTTTTTTTTTCTTTGTGGAACTGGGGATTGAACTCAGGCCCTTGCGCTTGCCAGGGAAGCGCTTATTCCACTGAGCATCTCTACAGCCCCTATACTCAATTCTTTAGAAGTTAGCTAGATAACATTTCAGCATCATAGAGAAAGGAAACTTACAAAAGTGGATTTCATCAATCAAGGTGAAGGGTGAAACAGCTTTTTTAATGGAAATGGAGTGTGGTTTGCTTGAAATGACAAAAGCATAACAGCCCAATGGTGAGTGCTGTCTTGACACCAGACTGATGCAACTCAAAGAAGGGTCAATGTTGCTGCAGTATTACAAGTCCTGTTGGAAGAGGTGAATGATGCAATCTCTACGGTAAAAATAAGAGTCAACTGTGAATCACTAGTACAACCTTTGAAAACCAGAAAGGAAAGTTCTTGAAAACTGACTCATACTCAACATCCTAGCAAACTATGCTGTTGTAGTACTATCTGGGTCATCATACCTGTGAATCTCAAGAATAAATGAAACAGGAATACTAAAGCGACCATCTCCTAAGTGTGATAAGGTGTCAAGCATCTTATGCAAGCATCTCAACATATTTTGTATCAGGGCTTTGGCTCCATAGTAATTATTTCAACTACTTGTTAAAGCTAGGTGATGTGGTACACCTGTAACCTCAGGACTCGGGAGGACTGTTGAGTTCAAGACCATCCTGGGCTGGAGGCCAGCCTAAACTGCATAGTAAGACCCTATCTCAACCCCCCACACACAAAAAAACCCAAAACCAAACCAAAACAAACTGACTTGTTGAATGTGATTTTTCTTTTTAAATTGAAGGACAAGAAGCAATGAGCCGGGTGTGGTGGCGCATGCCTGTAATCCCAGCACTTGGGAGGCTGAGGCAGGAGGATTGTGGTGAGTTCGAGACCAGCCTGAGCTACAAAGTGAGTTTAAGGTCAGCCTGAACTGCATAGTGAGACCCTGTCTCAAAAAGACAAAAAAAAAAAAAAAAAAAAAAAAAAAAAAAAAAAAAGAAGCAATGAGACAGTTTTAAATCAAATTAGTAGGACAGATTCAACAATTTATACATTGCATTGTTTTCACAGTGGCTTCTCATTGTATAAGGTACATACATGATACTCTATGTACAAATACTATTAGGGCAGATGCTCTGATCAATGAATTAAGAGAATGTAGCTGTATACCTATCTTTTTTTCTTTTAAGCTGAATTATAGTACAGTTTCAATAATTAATACTTTTTACATTGTTATCTTCCTAGTGGTTATCCATCGTACAAGAAGCAGACAGGATATCCTGTTTAAACACTATTAGTGCATATATTTATTCTCACAGAATTACACAAAATTATTGTATATTTATCCTAACTGTACTGTTTATACAAACACAGAATGGTTCTTCCTTTGTATCCTTTTTGCTTACTCCAAAGATGGGTGTTCTATTGTCATTCAGTTATCATAGGTGCTTGAATTCAGCAAAACATTCCAACACAGTCCAGCAGTCCACAATAACAGTGGGTTATCCGAAGAAGTTGTTGACTAGAGCCATTTACAGCTCAGCTTATTATTATGGCCTTATTTTATATACCTCATTTCTATACTTTTCTGCTGGATGGTTAAGACCAAGCTAAAGCAAGACCTACTTAACAAAAAATGTAACTTTTGTATCTGATGACATGAATTTTTTTTTTTTTTTTGGCAGAACTAGAGAATGAACTAAGGCCCTTGCACTCGCTTTACTGAGTTATCTCCCTAACCCCAGTGAATGTGAATTTTTAAAAATAATGTTCTTTTTAAAAACAATTATGAAGTTAACCTGGATGTCAAGCCTAATGCTATTACTCACCAAACCTGACCTGTGGCCTCAATAGTCTCATCTGGAAAATGGACAATAGCTACGAAGAACCGAACTATGAAAAGCGTAGGACATACGAAGGGCAAAGTGAACAAATTAAAGTGGCACATATTAAACAGCCTCGATTATTATTTGTAACACAGTATTAAACAAGAAGAAAACATTACAAAGTCCAGTCCTTTCAGGACATTAGCCATTCCCAGGAACTATACAGAAAGGCATCACAAACAGATAAGGAAATGATAAACCTGGCACAAAGGGAAATGATGGGAAGGAAGTTTGAAAAAAATATTCCAACCCAGGGCTGGAGTAGTGACATAAGTTTTCTGGAGAGGGTCGCCACAGTGGAGAGGGGGATTGAGGGCGAGGAGGAAATACTCGGCCAGGCAAGTACTGGGACCTACCGAGGGGTAGGTCAATTTGGAGAGAAGACAAAGCAGGCTGAGTGCAATTCAAGGGAGACAGGATTAGCTGGGAAAAGCCACGATGCGTGACCACACAGAGAACAGAGAAGCCCCAACTCGAGAGTGCGGCCAGCGAATAACAAAAGGCCTTGAAACGCGCACACCCCAATACCGACAGCTGCTGCCAAGGGCCGAGAAATGTATTCTATGGTGATCACAGCATCTATGATGAGGCACGGCTCCTTGGGTTGGGATGGAACCAGACAGAAGAAAAAGTTGCTTTCTGCTTCGGGATGAGGTACAGAGGAGTGGAGAACGACGAGTAAAGAGATGAAAGGATTGTCCCACCGCCCCACGCCAGACCGAAATCGGTCCCTCGGGGCCAGGTTTGAGGGCAAAACCCTAGCGGTTACTGGCGGAAACCGCTTGAGGGTGAGAGGTCAGACGTGCAATTGGCAGCTGCTTAGCCAATGGGAAAAGCAGACGAAGCGGATGTTCCTGCTCATTGGTCATTGTCGGCAACAACCAGCAGCCAATAAGTCCACCTGGGAGGCGTAGCTGTGACGTTTGTTGCGGAGGAGGCCGCTTCGAATCGGCGGCGGCCAGGTTGGTGGCCTGGACCAATCAGCGGCCTCCAACGAGAAGAACCTTCGCCAATCAGCGGCCTCCACGACGGGGCTCGAGGGAGGTATATAAGCCGAGTCGGCGACAGCGCGCTCATCACCGGTGGAGACAACACAGGAAGCTTCGTTTTGGTGTGTGCCTGTGTGCGAGGTAAGCTCTGAGGCCTGCTCTTCTGGGCCTGTGTTAGCCTTTTCGTCGTTCGGCCTTTCCTGATTCCCGTCCTCTGTCGCTTTCACATCAGTGACCTCGCTGCGCCCGAGTTCTGCAGCCTGTTGCTGCGTTGTCTGTGACTCCTACTGACCAACTGGCTGACGGCGCCACTGAGATGAAGCTGTGTCTGGTGGCCTCGGTGCTCCTGCTGCTCGGCGCGGCGCGAGCCGAGGAGGAAGACAAGAAGGAGGACGTGGGCACGGTGGTCGGCATCGACCTGGGGACTACCTACTCCTGGTGAGTGGGGCTTGTGTTGGGGAGACGGGGCGTGGCCTCCTGGTCCGGCATGAAGCACCGTGCTCATTTCTTCTGTTGGGTTTTTCCGCCAGCGTCGGGGTGTTCAAGAACGGCCGCGTGGAGATCATCGCTAACGACCAGGGTAACCGCATCACGCCGTCTTACGTGGCCTTCACCCCCGAAGGAGAGCGGCTGATCGGCGATGCGGCCAAGAACCAGCTCACCTCCAATCCCGAGAACACAGTTTTCGACGCCAAGCGGCTCATTGGTCGCACTTGGAACGACCCCTCTGTGCAACAGGACATCAAGTTCTTGCCTTTCAAGGTCCGACTGGGTTTTTCACCTCTGAATGTGATGGGGAAATTTAGGATGAAATTGCTGAAAAATGTGGTTGCGCAAAAAAGGATATGTAGTAGACGCGGTGTAACAGTTTTTTTTCTTGATAATTTTAGTATGCTAAAAAAAAAAAAATATATATATATATATATATGTATATATATATATATATATATATATATATATATATATATACCGCGTAGTTGACATGGGGATATTCTATCTACCTTAGTGTAGGATTAAAATTGCTGAAATCTGACTTTGTTGGGTACCTATATATGCTCCCTTAGTAATGTTAGTGAATGTTCGGGTCCCAGTGATCAAACTAAGCTAGACACGGGGAAGATGAAGCTTTAAAAGTTTGAGATGTCGTTGCTTCAGTGGCTAAAAAACTTATACTAAGTTATTTTTTAAAATAGGTGGTTGAAAAGAAAACTAAACCTTACATTCAAGTTGATATTGGAGGTGGACAAACCAAGACATTTGCTCCGGAAGAAATTTCTGCCATGGTTCTCACTAAAATGAAGGAAACTGCTGAAGCTTATTTGGGAAAGAAGGTAAATATTTCTAGAACACGGTTAAATGTTTTCTTATAGATTATTACAACTGTTCTTATTTGACTTATTGAAATCTTCATGGTTATAGAAATTTGAATCGGAGCATCCATGTTTATCAGATTTAGTTATTTGGTCCTTTAATCTAGGCCAAACAAAGTGCTATTTTCTGTGTTTTTGACAGTTAACTGCTTGAAATTGTGGCTGTGAGGTTGTGTATTGTCAAGTGCTTTCTTAGTGCTAGAGGTAGCCCATCATTCTACCTCTCATGAAATTGTATATATGGTACTCTCCTAGTAAACTGACTTAGATACTTAAAAGTGGTGGTTTGACTGTAATTTAAAGTCAATGCCAATACAGTAATTATCATGTTATCTTTTTAGGTTACTCATGCAGTTGTTACTGTACCTGCATATTTTAATGATGCTCAAAGGCAAGCAACCAAAGATGCTGGTACAATTGCTGGACTGAATGTTATGAGGATCATCAATGAGCCGTGAGTGTTAAATTCAGTGGTACAGCATATTTACCTAATGGGTGAAATGTGAACTTTACTAAAATATTTTTCCACCTTTTTATTCTAACAGGACAGCAGCTGCTATTGCTTATGGCCTAGATAAGAGAGAGGGGGAGAAGAACATCCTGGTGTTTGACCTGGGTGGTGGAACGTTCGATGTGTCTCTTCTCACCATCGACAATGGTGTCTTTGAAGTCGTGGCCACTAATGGAGATACTCACCTGGGTGGAGAGGACTTTGACCAGCGTGTTATGGAACACTTCATCAAGCTGTACAAAAAGAAGACTGGCAAAGATGTGAGGAAGGACAACAGAGCTGTGCAGAAACTCCGTCGTGAGGTAGAAAAGGCCAAGCGGGCGCTGTCTTCTCAGCATCAAGCAAGAATTGAAATTGAATCTTTCTATGAAGGAGAAGACTTTTCTGAAACCCTAACTCGTGCCAAATTTGAAGAACTAAACATGGTATGTTCCTTGATTTTTGCTTTCCTAATGAGATCTAGTTAGAGTCGCTGAATGTAGAACAATGTGTATAGAGACCCAGGCAATATCTAGGTAACAGGTATCAGTAACCATGTCTTTTATTCTAGGATCTGTTCCGTTCTACAATGAAGCCTGTCCAGAAGGTGTTGGAAGATTCTGACTTGAAGAAGTCTGATATTGATGAAATTGTTCTTGTTGGTGGCTCTACTCGAATTCCAAAGATTCAGCAATTGGTTAAAGAGTTTTTCAATGGCAAGGAGCCATCCCGTGGCATAAACCCAGATGAGGCAGTAGCGTATGGTGCTGCTGTCCAGGCTGGTGTACTCTCGGGTGATCAAGATACAGGTAGGCCACTGACATCTTTCCTTGTTTGAGACAGAGTCTCATTCAAACTCACTGTGTAGCTCAGGCTGGCCTCAAGCTCACAGTAGTCCTCCTGCCTCAGCCCCCCCAGTGCTGCTGGGATTATAACCATGCTACTTTCACAGTATTGTGCACAGTGCTTAAGTACCTCACTGGAGGGCTAAGGGATGTAGCTCAGCATCAAAGGGCCTGCCTGGTAAGCATGAGGCCAAGAATTTAAATCCTCATACCAAAAAAAAGCAAAAGAAACCTCAACTCACTAGAAAGACAATAAGAAGCTGTTACCTTAGAAAACAATAGAATACACAGTGAAGGAAAGAAATACCAAAGAGGACCTGGAGCAGTCTTGAGATTCTTTGCAGCTGTTTAATTCATATTTCTCCTATATGTTTATGGTCATAACTGTAGTAAATGGCAAAATAAAATAAACGTAGTTTCTGATGAAACTTGGTAGTGATCTTATGACTTGTATTGGAACTTACCTTGATCATGCACTTTTACAGGAGACCTGGTACTGCTTGATGTATGTCCTCTTACACTTGGCATTGAAACTGTGGGTGGTGTCATGACCAAACTGATTCCAAGAAACACTGTGGTCCCTACCAAGAAGTCTCAGATCTTTTCCACAGCTTCTGATAATCAACCAACTGTTACAATCAAAGTCTATGAAGGTAATGATTGTCAGTAGTATGGTAGGTCTTAAAAGGACATGACTTATCATTTAATATGTAGTATTAAAAGGATTGGGGAAAAAATTTTCTTTTTCAGATGGAAGAAATCCTTGACTAGTGTTGAATTTCATAGTCCTTAATTAGATAAGTTATTTAGCACTTGTTCCTGTTAAAACATAACTTGCGCTGATTCCTAGAATACAAGAAAAGTTTTACAGTGCATTCAGTTAAGACAATAACGCACCTGTCAGAGCTTTCAGTGATGCAGCCTGTTGTGACACATGTGGTTCAGCACCACTTCATTAAGAGAACTCAAATTATTGCTGTTTGCAGGCCCATACTGAGTCACTTCCGTTTGGTAGTGTCCTTGCCCCACTGTAGGCTCTTAATAGGATGTAGACATCTATTGCTGATCAAATAAATTTCCTGTTTTAATTTTAGGGGAGCGACCTCTGACAAAAGATAATCACCTCCTGGGTACATTTGACCTGACTGGAATTCCTCCTGCTCCTCGTGGGGTCCCCCAGATTGAAGTCACCTTTGAGATAGATGTGAATGGCATTCTTCGGGTGACAGCTGAAGACAAGGGTACAGGAAACAAAAATAAGATCACAATCACCAATGACCAAAATCGCCTGACACCTGAAGAAATTGAAAGGATGGTCAATGATGCTGAGAAGTTTGCTGAGGAAGACAAAAAGCTCAAGGAACGCATTGACACTAGGAATGAGCTAGAAAGCTATGCCTACTCTCTAAAGAACCAGATTGGAGATAAAGAAAAGCTAGGAGGCAAACTTTCCTCAGAAGATAAGGAGACCATGGAAAAAGCTGTAGAGGACAAGATTGAATGGCTGGAAAGCCACCAAGATGCTGACATTGAAGACTTCAAAGCAAAGAAGAAGGAATTAGAAGAAATTGTTCAGCCAATTATCAGCAAACTCTATGGAAGTGCAGGCCCTCCCCCATCTGGTGAAGAGGATACAGCAGAAAAAGATGAGTTGTAGACACTGTTCTGCTAGTGCTGTAATATTGTAAATACTGGACTCAGGAACTTTCGTTAGGAGAAAATTGAGAGAACTTAAGTCTCGAATGTAATTGGAATCTTCACTTCAGAGTGGAGTTGAAAATGCTATAGCCCAAGTGGCTGTTTACTGCTTTTCATTAGCAGTTGCTCATATGTCTTGGGGTCGGGGGAGAAAACAAATTGGCCATCCTAAAAAAAAAGGGTAAAAAAGCTGGGTCAAAGGTGTGTGTTCACCTCAGAAATGTTCTATTTAACAATTGGGTCATGTACATCTGGTGTAGGAACTTTTTTTCTACCATAAATGACACCAATAAATGTTTGTTATTTACCCTGGTCTAGTTTTTGTGAGAAGCTTCTAATCAGATCAGTCAGAATAACAGATAGGTTAGATTGTCATTTGGATGAGAGTGTGGGGGCATGTGTGGAATGCAAGGGTAAAGAAACCTGTTCCAAACTGAAAGGGAGGCTTGCTGCATCCTCACCCAGCAGGGACTATTTTACAGTACCTAGGAGTGAGATTTTCTTGAGCATAATTAAACTTTGGTTCTCCTTCCAAAACTTGATTCTCTTTTCAGAATGGATGGAGCCAGGTGTGATGGCACACACCTGTAACCGCAGCACTGTGGGAGTGAGGTAAGGTGTAGAGTTCATGTCCAGCCCAGGCAGGGGCAGTTCAACAATTTAGACCCTGTATGAAAACAAGGGGTTAGGGGTGTAAGTTTAGCTCAGTGCAAAGGTTCTGAGTTAAATCATGAATACCAAAATTCTTTTTGGTGAACATGGTGTGTAAAACAGGTCTGCAGGCCAACTACCAAATGTTGAAACAGTGCTTTGTGACCTGGTTGGCAGTGGGGTAGGAGGAACAAAAGTTTGTAATATCCCTGTCACCAAAAGCTACCATTACTATGTACAGTGAACCTCAGGATCAGATAAAACTTGAACGGTAAATGTCCACCCATGTTTACAGCTTGTGCTGTATCCCCTACACTCCCAGCATACCTTTGTAGCCTCTGGTATTAAGGATTGAAGCCAGGGCCCTCAAGCTGAGCTGTATTACTAGTCTTTATTTTGAGACAGGACCTGATATTGCTTAGAATGGGCTTCAACTCCTGCCCCAGGCTCTCAGCTTTGTTATCCTTTACTCAGTTTTAGTGCTGGTGTAATCCTTTCTGCAATGGAAGATGCTATGAGGGGGTATCCTTGCAGTTCATTTCTTAAAAAGGCAAGAACAAGGCAGGTGTGTTTGTTGCACAAGAATATTGAAGATGGGGCTGGAGAGATAGCTCAGAAGTACCTGCCTGGCAAGCACAAGGACCTGGGTTCAATTCTTAGTACCACATGCCACGCAGGCCCCAGAACCCCAGATGTGCCACTAAGACCAGGCATGGTGGTGCATGCCTGTAATCCCAGTGCTGGAGAGGCTGAGACAGGAGGATGGATCTATAAATCAGAGTTATGTAGGGAGACCCTACACTAAAAATTTTTTGAGACATTTTTTAAAAACTTAAATTTTTATTTCCTTGGCAAGCACTTATTCCACTGAGCCATCTTCCCCAGCCCTGAGGGCCTGAGTTCAATCCCCAGTTCTGCCAAAAAAAAACTTATTTTGGAGATAAGACAGCAAAGATTTCACTTTTTAAAAAATAAGTGTGGCTTTTATTAGTCAACTACAGTCACAATACAGTCATCATAGATATCCCCTTCCGTATTCATCCCACCAAACACAAAACAGAGCAATGTGTCAGCCTGACATTCCTCATGTAAGTCCCCACTCTGGGTCCCTTTGTCAACAGAATCTCCTTCCTCAGCTTCACGGTTCAGTGTGACGGATTCTGAGTCTTTCTCAGATGTCACTGGCCACGGAATGATACACATGGAGTGGTCCAATCGTCCAGGGGGTAGACAAGTATCAAATTTAAGTAAGGTCCAATGCTGTTTTTCTATAAGGGACAAAACAATAGAAACAAAAGCTGATGTTAAAATATCTGCCTTTGCTGTCTATAAACCTTCCCCCCCCTTTAACTTTGGGTGTTGAATAATTTGTCTCAGTAATGAGAAAGTAACACCTAAGAGAAATACATATTTTCACCCACAATCATGAGCAGAAATGTCAACAATAACACTGCTAATACTAATTTCACCTTAGATTAGAAACAGCATGACATATTCATATCATGGACTGCACTGTAACAAGAATGGAAAACTACAGCTTCATAAACAACAAGGTTTAGTCTTACTTTTTTTTTGGTGGTACCAGGGATTGAACTCAGGACCCTGTACTTGCCAAGCAAGCACTTTTCTACTGAGCTGTATCCCTGGCACTAGTCTTACAAATCTGGTGGCAAGGAAAGAAGCCAGATACGAAAGTGTTTCATAGTATTATTTTATTTCTATAGGATTTCAGAAATTAGGCAAAACTGATTCATAGCACATTATGGGTTGTATCCTCCATAACACTCATAGATCATGTTTTTTTTGGAGGTGGCTATTAATATGGATTAAGAGTGTGATAACTACATCAGTCCACTGATGCGTTTAGCCAAGTTCTGGGTCCGAATAATGGGAAGGCCCACCCTGGGTGTGGATGGCACCAACCAGTAGGCTTCTAGGCTGGATCAGGGGGAAAGGAAGAGTCAATGGTGCCGCTCACTGCTTACTGCCAGCCCCGCTGTGGACTGCTCTTTCTGCTATTCTGCCCTGTCTTGGAGATAGCTGACTGTACACTAGAAACTTCTACAGACTGTGAGCTAAAATAAATCTTTCCAATTTAGAAAAAAAGAAAAGAAGAAAAAAATTTTCCAGAAATGCATTATGCTTTACTAAATAAGCTGAGCACAACAAATAGGAAATAAAAGGAAAACAAAAACAAAAAACCCTCACTGCCAGTGTTACTGCTGCAATAATTCACTCCCTAAAGTTTAGTTTTCATTCTTTTTGATTTAGACAAATTGAAAAGCCAAGGAAAGAATTCATTTAAAGTCCAGGAGTGACACTTGCTCACCTGTGTGATACCGGTACATGGTGTCCAGTGCCCCCATGGGAGTCATCCCTCCGAAGATATACACGTGTTTTCCCACAGCCACTGCTGAGTGAGCAGCACACCCTGCTGGCATGGCACCCGTGGGACTGAGTTGCTGCCACCTCATATCACCTGTTGAAATTGGCATAACATGCTAAAGTGTGCTTTCAAACTTACTATAGTTTAGACTGGGCGTAGTGGCATATGCCTGTAATCATAGCACTTGGGAGGCTGAAAATAGGATCATGAGTCCATAGACCCTATACTAAATATATTAAAAAAAAAAAAAAAAAAAAAAAAAAAAGCTACAGTTTGCAAATTAGGCACTGAGTCATTCACTAATTCTGAGAGGTCACAAAGCAAGGCATACAAATGTTTTTGTATGGCTGGCTCACTCAGTCTGGGTGTGGCTGGTGCAGCACGTGGTGCTGGAGATTGAGCTGTGGTCCCTGCACTTTGTCTAAGCTTGCCTAAGCAGGCACTTTGTACTGCTGAGCTAGCTCACTGGTCCACAAGGTGTACAAATTAGTTGGGAGATGGTCATGGTGTCATTCCAGATATGTGGGATAATGTAGGAGTATCACATGTTCAAACTCAGCCAAGGCACATCTCTGTAATCCCAGCATTTGGGAGGCTGAGGTGGGATGATTTCTTTGAGATTGAGGCCAAACCCCTTTTTAAAAAATCCCTCAGACAAAAGCAAGTTTACGCCCAGGCTGGCTAATTTAGCAACACTCTGTCTTAAAATAAAAAAGTGTTCAATGGCTGGGTGTGGTGGCATACCTTTGTAATCACAGCACTTGGGAAGCAGATGGGAGGCAGGAGGTTGGCTGTGAATTTGAGTCCAGTTGGGGTTAGAAAGTGAGCTCAATCTTTTATCTATTTATGTATTTGGTACAGGGTCATGCTATGCAGCTCAGACTTAGTGATCCTCCTGTCTCAGCACCACCACACCAGATTTTGGGGCCCAGGGTTCCAGGGTTGGCACAACATAAGGTATGGGGATTGAACTTGAGACCTTGTACTTGCCAGGTAGGCACTTAAAACTGCCTAGCTAAGAGAAAAAGGAAGAAAAGGAAGGAAGGAAGGAAGGAAGGAAGGAAGGAAGGAAGGAAGGAAGGAAGGAAGAAAGGAAGGAAGGAAGGAAGATCGAGGCAAGCTTGTAATTGCACAAGGAAACCTTGTCTCAAAAAGGAGTCAGGGGGACCAGGGAGATGGCTCAGTGGAATAAGTGCTTCCTTGGCAAGCGCAAGGGCCTGAGTATAATCCCTGGTTCTGTCAAAAAAAAAGTCAGGGATTGGATGTAGCTCAGTGGTAGAGTGCCTCTGGGTTCTATCCCAGCACTGAAACAACAAAAAGAAAACCAAAAAATTATTTAAGTAGCTTGAAATTTTGATCTATAGTTTAGGGAGGAAAAGAAAGGGATTCTGATGTAGGTGATCTTTTGAGCATACTGAGATGTGATATCAGATATATAGATCAAACTCAGGACTTTGCGTTTGCCAGGCACGCACTGTGCTGAGCTATATCCCTGGCGCATGCACACATCCCTTTTTACAAACATACTTGGTTGTTGTGGGGTCTCACTATGCAGCTCATAGTGATCCTCCAGCTTTCAGCCTCCCCAGCACTGCATGCCACTATGCCTGACTCTGTGGCTGGCTTGGGTTCCTGCACTTGACTAAACTTGCCTAAGAAGGCATTTTAGTCCACTGAGCTATCTTGCCAGCCCCTTTTTTGTCGTTTAAAGTCAGGATCTGGTTATGCAGCTCAAGTTGGCCTTGAGCTTACTCTGTGGCCCTGGGTGGTCTTAAACTCAGGATCCCCCTTCCTTGGTCTCCTGCATGCTGGAATTATAGACATATGCCACCACGCCTAGCCCCCCTATTTGTTATATTGACAATCATCTTAATTATTCAGCATTGACTGTCTCAGTAAGTTTGATGACTCCACACTTTGAACTAAAAGTTCTTGCCAGGTGTGGAACCACTCACCTGTTATCCCAGCACTGGAGAGGCTGAGGCAGGAAGATTGCTGTGAGTTCGAGACCAGCCTGAGCTACAAAGTGAGCTTAAGGCCAGCCTGAACTGCATGGTGAGACCCTGTCTCAAAAAGACAAAAAAAAAAAAAAAAAAAAAAAGAACCGCCTGTACTACAAAGTGAGCGAGATAGCTCAGTGGACTAAGCACCTGCTTAGGCAAGTGCAGGAACTAGAGTTCAACACCCAGCATCACATGCTATGCTGACCCTGCCCCCAGGTACACTGAGTCAGCCACGGAGACTCCCCTTGGTGTCATATTCCTGTAATCCTAGCGCTGGGGAGGCTGAAAACAGAAGGATCACTACAAGTTCAAGCTGTGTAGGAATCCCCCAAAACCTTTTAAAGTAACTTTCTGAATGCAGACTAGATATTTTGAGGATCTTGTTTATCTAATTTCAGAATAATCCTGTGAATTGCTGTTACTTCTGCCTACCCTTTCTTTGGACAGAGTGTACACAAGCTTAAAAGGGAAAGAACTTGGCTGAGACTCCACAGCTTGGAAATGCACAGGCTCCAAGGCCTGGCTCAAAGGCAGGGTTCTTAACACTGCAGACCTCCTCCATCAACAGCCAACCCCGCCTGTTTGGCACAGATATTTATTTGGATCTCTTCAAACCAGCATTTAAATGAGGCAGATCTTAGGTTTAGAGAACTGCATGAACAGGCAAGAAAAAGATCCATGATGTAGCTCCTCAGCACTAAAAATGTTTTCTCTGTATTTATTCATATATTTATTTATTTATTGGTGGTACTGGGATTGAACTCAGGCCCTTGCGTTTACTGAGCCATCTCCCCAGCCCCAATATATTTATTTTGATGCTACCATATTGGGGATTGAACTCAGGGTTCTCACATCTACCTACATACCCAGCCCTTTGAGAATTTTATAATATTACATATATTAGAATTTTAGAATATTGTAATATATTAATATTAAATTAATTAATTTTTTTAAAAAAATGTATTTGGTTGTTACAGGGTCTCACTATGAAGCTTGGACTCATAGTAATCTTCCTGTTTCTAGCCTTTTCAGTACTAGGATTACTGTGGCTGGCTCAATCTACCTTGAAGTAGGGCAGGTGCCCATGTGGTGACAGGGATCGAACCTCAGTCCCTGCACTTGCCTAAGCTTGCTTAAGCAGGTGCCTTAGCTAAACTATTTTGCCACGATCTTATCCCACATTTTTTTTTTTTTTGAAGCAAGGTCTCACCATGCGATTCAGGTTGGCCTTGAGCTCATTTTATAGCACAAGCTGGTCTTGAACTCACAAAGATCCTCCTGCCTCAGCCTCCAGAGTGCTAGGAGTAGACGAATGCACCACCATGTTTAGGTCTGAAGGTTTTTTTGGTATCAGAGATTTGCACTTGTCAAGCAGGAGCTTATGCCACTGGGCTATCTCCCTGGCCCTTGAGTTTTGTTTTTTAAATTCACAGCAATCCTGTCTCAGCCTCTTGAATTCTAGAATAACAGATGTGTGCCACCATGACAATTTATTATTATTATTATTATTGTCTCATTACATAGTTTAGGTTGTTTTTGAACTATGTAACTCAGGCTAGCCCCAAATTCCCAAGTCCTGAGGGTTAAAGGTGTATGCCTAGATATCCAGTACTTTTAATTTTGACATAGGCTCTTGCTTAGCTGCTAAATTTCCCAGGTTGCGCTTGAAGGAGCTGAGGCAGGAGGATCCATGTGAATCCAAGACCAGTCTGGGCTACAAAGTGAGTTCAAGGCACCCTGAAACAGAACATGAAGCCCCGTCTCAAAAAGAAAAAAAAAAGAAAAAAGCCTGCTGTACCTTCTGCCCATCATTCCACTGTTCTTGTGGCTGGGTGCAGAGCATGATTTCATCATCCACGAGCCCCTGCACAGACACGCACTCCTCACCCTCTGTACCACACACACTGCCAATTGCTAAACACACACTGGGTTCAAAAGAGGTGGAGTCACTGAGCAGATGAAGCTCACAACTTGGAGGAGTGAGGCCAGGCTCTCTGGAGACAACCCTTTCTCCTCCGAGTTCTCAGGGATTTATTCTGAGAAATGTGCAGTTCTCACCATCCACTTGTAGGCCTACCCGAAATGTTATCCAGGTCCTGACCTGTGGGCAGTGGCCAACATTTAAAGGAGACCTGGTTGGGAAACACACAGCATGAGGGGTTGTTGGAGGGATTAGAGATAATAAATGGCTGAGCACATACTAAGCTCTCAGTAATGGTTGCTTTTATTATTACTGATTACTGATTATCATTCAGGCCACATTTGAGAGAACACAATGAAGATTCTTCCAGCTAGCAAGTTACCCAAGCCATACAGAAGAGCAAAGCTACATTCTTTCATGCATAGCATAAAAACTTTTAAGGAGCCCCCAAGCCCCCACCTACTTACTTATGTCTATACAATGGAGATCATCAAAGAATGTGTTCCCCGCCAGGCCGCCGTGGATAAAGAGCTTTGTCCCTGTTGCCACCATCACATGACCATGCCGGGGAGATGGAGGATTTCCAAGTGTCTCTGGCTGTGACCAGGTCTGTGTGTCTACAAAAGCCAAGTCACTGGCATCAACTGGCAAAGCTGGGAAGCAAGAATGAGCATAACACTTCTGCAGCAGGAGACTCTGCAGCCCCTGCTTCCCAACTGCCTCTCTACAGACCCTGCTGAGATTTGTAGGGCTGGAGAGCTCCCTAGGTTCTTATTCTCTCTTTTGTTCTGTCTGTCTGTGTTTTATTTTAGGGGAGGTTTATTTACTTCCAGCTTGCTAGGTATGCATTCTACCGCTGAGCCAAATCCCCAGCCCCTCTCTGTTTTATTTTAATTTGCCTTTTAGAGGCAGTAGTATTAAAACTAGGAACTAGGTTGACCAATATCCCCAGGCCTTTTTATTTATTTATTCTTGAGGCAGGGGCTCCTTAAGTCCCTAAACTGCCCAGGCTGAGAGTAAACTTATCATCTTTCTGCCTCAGTCTCCCAAAGTACATGCTGGGATCACAAACCTACACCAAAATGCCTAACTTGGGAAGCTCACTATTTAATATGTCCACCCCTTCTCTTGGGCACTAAGGCTACATTCCTTGCTTTGAATTAAAAAGTTTCTCCTCTAAGCTTCATTCAACCTGGAACTGCTCTAAAGTGAAAAACAAATTGATCAGGCATGGTAGTGAACACCTGAAATCCCAGAACTCAGAAAAGGCCAGCCTGGGCCACAAAGTGAGTTTGAGGCCAAAACAAAAATATGATTGCTTTTTTTTTTTTTTTCTTCAGTACTGGGATTCATCCCAGGATATCTCTGTTCCTAGTTACATTCCCAGTTCATTCTTATTTTAAGACATGGCCTTGCTAAGTATCTAAGTTGTTCATTCTGGGCTTGAACTTGAGATCCTTCTGCCTTAGCCTCCTGCCTTAATCCCAGAGTACTGGGGTTACAGATGTGTGCCACCACACCCAGCTGAGTCTGCTCTTTCTATAACAGGACTTGCCTTCTTGGGGACTAGGACTGAACCTAAGGCTTCATACAAGCTAAGCACATGTTCTGCACTAAACTGTCAAGCCCAGAGTCTTTTTCTTTCAAGACAATCTTAATTTGATGAATAAAGGGGGGGGGCGACACTCGCTACTTTGAAATAAGTTATCAGGGCCTCCTGATATGGTAGTATAGGACAACAGTTACACGATATCATTTAGCGTAAAAACACGGTTAACCAGTCACTCAATAACTATCTAGCCTTTTATTATTTCACTAAGCTTCAGTTTTTATAGCTATGAAATGGGGACAGAGATGATGCCTGACAATAGCCACCTCCCAGGGTTCGGGTATGGATTAAATGAGATAATGTATGCAAGGTGTCTTGAAACTGTCTGATTGACATTTGTAGTTCAATAAAAAAAAAAAAATAATAATAAAATAAAATAAAAAGATAATGTATGCAAATCCTGGGACCAGAGAAACTACTCAACATGAGTTAGGAATATGATTATTATCTGTTAATGAGAATCCAAGCACATGAGCTCTACTGCAGGTACTCTTTGCATCTTCAAAGCTATATATATATATATATATATATATATATATATATATATATATTCAAATTATTATTTTTTTTTGTGGAACTGGGGATTGAACTCAGGCCTTTGTGCTTCCCAGGGAAGTACTTATTCTACTGAGCCATCTCCCCGGCCCCATATATACTTTTTTAAAAACACTGATTAATCCTTTCAACCAATCAAAAAAGCCTAAAAATATATTTTAAGAACTATGTGACATAAATGTTGGTCTAAACATGAGAAGTGTAGTTAGTGATGTAAACAGATGAAATTGTAAGATCTCTCAGACAAATAAATTGAGGGCTGTTTGTTCAGGGAAATAGCTCAGGGGCATAAGCACCTGCTTGGCAAGCATAAGGTCCTGAGTTCAATCCCTAGCACAGAGATAAAAAGCAAGCAAGCAAGCAAACCAAACAAACAAAAACAAATGAATGGTTGAGTTACTTGCTATAGCCATGGTGGAATGCTATGTTGAGCTTTTTTTTTGTGGAACAGGGGACTGAACTCAGGCCTTTGCACTTGCCAGGGAAGCGCTTACTCCACTGAGCCATCTCCTCAACCCCTGTTGCTCTTAAAAAATGTTGGTAGACTTTCTAATGCACAGGAAAATGTTGAGGTGAAATTTACAAAATACAACTATTGCCAAGTGAATCCCAGAACCTCAATGGGTAAGGCAGGAGGAGCATCCCAAATTCGAGGCTATCCTAGGCTGCATAGTGAGCTCAAGGCTAGCCTAAAACTACAGAGAAAGAGCCTGTTTGAAAAAAAAAAAAAAAAACAATACAAATGTTACATATTGAATTATCTCTGCTGTTAAAAAAAAACTATTAAATGCACTAAGAAATTAATAGTAAATTTTAGGCAATAGTGTACTATTAGTTATAATTTGCATATATACCTGCACACATATTTCTTCTATATAGTTTCATTCATCCAAAGGCTATGTTATTTAAAATTTTTAAAGCCCATTCTTTTTTTTTTGATACTGGGAATTGTTTAGGACCCTGCACTTGCCAAGCAGGCACTTGTACCACTGAGCTATATGCCTATGCCCTGAGTCCTTTCTTTTTTGGAAGAGCAAAGTCATACTATGATGTATCTTACTTATTCTGACTTTAATTTGGAAGTTTGAAATTTCACTTACTGTATTCCATTTTCTCAAAAAGAGGTTTCAACTTCTCTATAGTACACATTAAGAATGTTTTTGCCACATATTATTTGTAAAATTTTATTCATAAAGGCCCCCCAGTAAAGGAAAAAAATTTTAATAATACTACTTGAACAATAATTCGGCGAAACCTCCCTCTTCTTTTGGAGATAGGCTTTCACTGTGTGTTTCAGGCTGGCCTTGAACTTACAATGTAGCCCAGGTGGGCCTTGTACTGAGTCCTCCTGCTTCAGCCTGCTCAGTGATGGAATTACAGGTGTATGACCACACCTGAGAAGATACCTTGCTTTGCTTTTATTTTTTGTACTTTTGGGGATTGGGTGGGAATAGGGAATTGAACTCAGGACTTTGTGCTAGCCAGGCAGACACTTGGGGTGCTGAGCTGCATCTCCAGCCCATCTTGCTTTTACTTAATTAAATAATTTAAACACTGTTTTAGTCTTCGGCCAGCCAAATAGCTCAGCAGATTAAAGTACCTGCAAGCAGGAGCAGGGGCCAGGTTCAACCCTTGGGCCTGCCATGCCTGCCCGGCCCCTGGGGCAGGTTGAGACAGCAACTGAGATTCGGCATGGTGGCACATGTCTGTAATCCCAGCTCTTGGGAGGCTGTAAATTGGTGGATCACTACGACTCTGATCTAGTAGTGAGATCCTGAACCTCCTGCAGATCCTTCCTTTTTTTCTTTTCTGTGATATAGGGGATTGAACTCAGGCCTTGTGCTTGCCAGGGAAGCACTTATTCCACTGAGCCATCTCCCCAGCCCCAGACCCTTCCTAAAATA
>PVKA01036057.1:0-22129 GCA_004027165.1 Ctenomys sociabilis
AAAAAAAAAAAAAAAAAAAAAAAAAAAAAAAAAAAAAAAAAAAAAAAAAAAAAAAAAAAAAAAGATGTTTATTTAGGTCACTGGGCTCTACCCTCTTCCATGGATTAATGCCATCATAGAAGAGTTTGAGGATGGGCACTCATCCTTTTTGCTCTCATTTCCCTGCCAGGTGAAGATGAGCAGAGAAAAGGCCCTCCACACATGCGAGCACCTGGACCTTGGACTTCCGACACCTAAAACCCCAAGAAATGGGCCACTGTGTATTATTATAGCAGCATAAAGCAGACTATGGCAGAAATGTGTTCTTGGATGAGTTCTGTCAGATAACCTATAATACAAGAAAAGTTTTAAACCAAATGTCCACTACCACGGTACACTCAATTAGAGGCTGGTTCATAGGGACAGGATACAGTCTTCTCATAGTTTCAGTGCAGAGAGCATCAAATCTAATAATGGGCTGCTGCTGGTGGGAATAAGATATCTCCTAGCCAACTGCAAACATAAGAAAATGTGGGGCGGGGAGATAGCTCAACGGAATAAGTGCTTGGCAAGACAAGAGCAAGGTCCTGAGTTCGATCCCTGGTACCACCAAAAAAGAAAGAAAATGCAAAGCTGTAGGGCCAAGGACTTAGCTCAGTGCTGGCACAAGTGCCTGCCTGGCAAGTACAAGGTCCAGAGTTTGATTTCTAGTACCAAAACATAAAAACAAACAAAAAAAAAGACAGGGTAAAACAGTTTTTGGAACAAAATGTGTAACTTTTGTAATGCATGAAAATATTCTATACAAAACCACACGCTATGCTTACCTCCTTGAGACAACAGCTTAGAGGACTTCTCTTTTTTGAAATCTATTTCAAAGTGTTACAACTTTTGGAAGGGCTTTCACTCTTACAGTTTTACAATCCTTTTAAAAAATTTTTTTACAGGGCTATCCTTATATACAAATATAGGAAAAATAAAAACAAGTGAATATCTTAATCTAGCAGAATACTTCAATAGGAGAAATCATATTACACCATTTTTTTGAAAGTGGATTATAAAACTAGTACTTTAGGATTTGTTTTCTAACTAAAAAGATGTATATGTTTAAGGGATCAGGGATTCAAACTCTGGTGCCAAATGCCAAGTCAGCCCCGCCCCCAGAGTGCGCTAAACCAGTGAACCAAGTCTGGGCTTGGTGGCACAAGCCTGTAATCCCAGTGCTGGGGAGACTGAAAACAGAAGGGTCACTGTAAGTCCCAGCTGCATAGTGAGACCCTGTACAAAATACATAAAATGGGGGAGGGGGAAATAAAGTCCAAAAACATACAACTGAATACCAGTCCTCAAAAACAATCAGAAAAAGCCAGCTGTGATGACACATGCCTGTAATCCCAGCACTCAAGAGGCTGAGGTAGGAGGACTGACATCATGTGTTTGAGGCCCACCTGAGCTACACAGTGAGTTTAAGACCAGCTTGAGCAATCCCCAGTACCAGGAAAAAGAAAAAAGACCAGCCTGAATGCCATAGGAAGGCAAGATCCTATCTCAAAAGAAAATGGGGAGAGGGCAAAGAGCTGTTTCTTACCTAAATTATTCTCCAAGACGGCTTTTTCTCCTTCCAATTTTGTTTTGCCATATAAGTTTAGGGGAGCTGGTATGTCTTCCTCTCTATAAGGTGGATTTGTTCCATCAAACACATAATCTGAGCTAATGTAGATAAGAAATGCTCCAACTGCAGCTAACAAAACAAGAGTTTATTAAATTTGTAAGTAACATTACTCTTTAGTAGAATTTAGAAAAGTTTGTTCTGTATGAATAAATCCCTTAAGTCCTCTACAAAACTTTAGTCTTCAAAAACTCAAGTGATTATTTAATAACTTATGAAGATTTTATAAAGTCATCATTACCTGATTCCTTTGCTAAATTCCCAGAAGCATCCACATTAAGCTGAGAAGCAGCATCTGGCTGATTCTCTACAACATCTGGTCTTCTCTCTGCTGCACAATGCACTATGACATGGGGCTGGAAGTTAAACATTGATGTATTCTTAACCCAAAACATAATAAAACAGAGGAATGACAGCTTTTAAGTCAGATAAAAAGTTCCTTAAATCAACATTCTTTCAACTAGAATACCCAGCAAAGTTGCCTGGGCTGGCCTTGAGCTTGAAATCCTGCTCTCAGTATCTCAAGCAGCTGAGATCACAGGCATTATAAGCAGGTACCATTTTGTACAGCTGTAGTTTTTAGTATAATTCCATCATGCTTTCCCCATCAAGGTTCAAAGTCCTTGAAAATACATATGGAAGTCCTAAAAATGAAAGATCAATTTAGTATTCCTAGAAAAAAATCAGAAGTGGGAGGAGGGCTTGGGGAGAAGGCTCACTAGAATAAGCACTTGCCTGGCAAGCGCAAGGGACTCAATACAATCCCTGATTCCACCAAAAAAAGGGGAGAGGGGGACGCTATTTCTGTTCAAGAGTTTCATTTCCCAATCTGTATAGCACAGAGTTCAGTTGTGTAATTAATATGCTAGCACACCATATTTAAGTCCAGTAGTCCAAGAGGCTAAGGGAAGAAGACTGCAGGTTCAAACCCAAACCCAGCAATTTGGCAAAAGTTGCCCAGAAACTATTACTTAGAAAACTCTATAAACCAAAGGATTTTTATTTTTTGGGACTGGGAGAGTCTTGTTAGGTAGTTCAGGCTGACCTTGAACTCACTATGTAACACAGGCTGGCCCCAAACTTTCAGTGATCCTATCTCAGCTTTCTGAGCAACAGGATCACGACAGGTGTGTGCCACCACACTCCATCCATAAACCAGATTTTTTTGTTTTTTGTATTTTTAGGGAAGGGTCTACAGAGTGTTCAGGGTATCACTACTAGACTGAACTCAGTGATTCACCTGTTTTCAGATTCCCAAGTGCTGGGATTACACACCCAGTCTCATATGGACATCTCAGCACGCACCCAGGGGACGGGGCCAGCAAGGCCAGTCCCTGTGCCTGCTTCCAGGTGCTTTAGTCCACTGAGCTATTTGACTGGCCCCAAAACTGCTCCATGGGGGCCAGGGAGATGGCTCAGTGGAATAAGCACCTGGTTCTGCCAAAAAAATAAATTTTACGGAACAGAAAAAAAAAAAAAAAAAAAAAAGCTCTGTTACTGTCAACCAATATCACAAGCTAACCTTTATAAGGAGTACTTACACCCTGCCAGTCTAAAAGAAATGTATTACATACTATTTCTGCTCAATGTTATAACTTTAAAGTGTAATGACTTCTTTTGGGAATAAGTACCATTAAAAAAAAAAAATCCAATTTTTAGGATAATTCATGCATACATTAAAATAGAGTGTAAAAGAAAAATAAATAAAAGTGTGCCGCGCTGCCCCACCCCAACTCCAGAGGCAGGCACCCTGAGATAGCTCCCACATACCTGTAATACCAGTGCTTGGGAGTCTGAAAACAGGAGAAACACAAGTCTGATCTACACGTAGCAAGACCCTGCAGACCCTGTACTAAAATACATTAAAATAATAACAATAAATAGATTAAAAACATACCTGAAAATCATGAATGATGTGATGAACTGCTTCAGCATCCAACAGATTAACCTGTTCAAACTTTGGCCGTGCTCTTCTAAAACCACAACCAATTGCATGCCAGTTATTCTGCTGGAACTCTTTGTACACTGCTCTACCTAGAAGCCCGGTGGCACCAGTCACCAGAACCCGCCTGCTGGGGATGTTCACTTCCTCCTAAAGTAAAATAAAATTTAGTTTGAAAGTACTGTCTTAAAGCAATGAGTCACCATTACTGTACACTAAATGCCTCAAATCTAAGTTTTCTGATTCATGCCATGTATCTCCAAGTCAACTCTAAAGTTAGAAACAAGCATAAACTATTTCAACAATCACATTTCTTAAATTTCAATAATCCCAAGAAAATGCAAAATGATCCTTCAGATAAATACCTAAATAGATTTCAGACAACAGAAAGACTTTATTTTTGTACTGATGATGTCCAAATAAATAATAAATGAAAATGCTTTTCTTCCCTTTATAAAAATGTACAAGTTCCAGGGGCTGGGGAAGATAGCTCAATACGACCTGAGTTGGGGGGGAAGGACTTAATTTGAAAAGTGCACAGCAGGGAGGCAGCTCAGTGAAATAAGCCTTCTCTGGCAAGTGCATGGGCCTGAGTTCAATCCCCGGTTCCATAAAACAAGAAAGAACGCCAAATTCTGTATTACTAGTATTACGAAAAGCATAAAATGAAAGGGCTCTCTCAGAGATAATTTCAGCATAAATATGAATTCTTAAAGATCACCTCTTGGTTCACCGATTCAAGACACTTAAAAGTTTAAATAATTTCATGGCAGCTGGCTCCCTTTTAACATCTGGCTCTAACCCAGCTGATTAATCAAAATGAGAATTTCAGCCAGCAAAACATTTCCTTTTAATTTTGGCAAGAAAACAGTTCTACAATAACTTGAATAAGAGGAAGAAAAAACACGCCAAATCTAGTAGAAGTTAAAGAATTTACATAAGACAAACATAATTTCCTGGAAAGATCTCACCATGTGGTGGACAACGTTCTAACTCCTACCCGATGGTACCCCAGATCCTAATCCTACCCTTAGTAGGAATCACTCTAAGCTCTCAAACTGGGCGTGGTGCACGCCTCTAATCCCAACACTGGGGAGGCTGAGGCAGGATCCAAGCTTCTGCTAGCAAATGAGTTCAAGGCCAACCTGAACAGCACAGATATACCCCCCCAAACATGCCCCCCCAAAAAAGCTCATTCTCAGGAGTGAATTTTAACAGTATAGGTCTTCAGAGCAACAAGTTCAGCGCCAAGCTCTGAACTGTACCATCTTGAACAAAGAAAAACACGCACGCAAAAGCATTTTCCTGAATTGCTACTGTAGATTTAAGCTTTCTGGGCGCACACAAATGCGTGCATGCATATGCATATATATAAAAACAAACAATACCGCATCTATTCCAACATTACGAAATCCTAAATGACTTTAAAACACCCAAAATACATTACATTTGGGAAACGCGTAATTTTTGCCATTAATAAAAACAGCCATCTCCTAAGCTCTCACGTGTGTTAGGACACACCGGTCTGACGCTAGTAGTGTTGTGCTCAGCGCCGGGCAATTCCTGGGAGCCCAGGAGCGCTGCTGGCTCGGGCGGAGGAGGTACGATCCCAGGGACGACCTCCGCGCTCCAATCGCAGCGCCCCCGAGACCGAGGTGGCCGCGCACACACACGCGGGCCGCAGCCTGAGCCTGCCCGTCCTGGTCCCTCGACGGGTAGAGCAGGAGAACCTCTCGGCTGCTCGGATTACGCGGTGCCCGTAGGGCCTAACAGAAAGCGCCCGGCACGAATTGAGAGAAAACTGCTGCTCCCGACGCTGTTCTTCTGGGCCCCTCCTTCTCAAAACTACGAACTTTTTTTAAAAAATATTTTTTTCTTTTCTTTATTTGGTACAGGGTCTTGCTACACATGTAGGGCCAGCACAACTTGCGGTACTGGGGATTGAACCCACGTCTTTGGGCTTGCCAGGCAGGCACTTAGACCGCTGAGCTATCTCTCCCCAGCCCAAAATTACGAAATTCTAAGACCGAGAAATACGCATGGAGGATAAAAAAACAATAAAAAGTGGAACAACTTAAACCCTGCCTTTTCCGTCTTCGAAAGAAAAAACAGCAAAGTGGGAACCAGCCGAGCGCGGGCGACCGAACTCCGGCCGGGCGCGCCCCGGACTCGGCGCCGCGCTCCCACGGGGCTGCCGACAACTCACCTCCACCAGCCGACAGCACCCGGGCACGAAGTGGATGGACAGCTCCTTCTCGCGCCCCACCATGCCTGCGGACCCTCCGCCACCGGCCGGGCCGCACTCCCCGCGACGAAGTCGGCGCTCCGCTGCGCCGTCGCCCTCGGCCCGCCTCCCCTTCGGCTCCGGGCGACCCCGCGCGCCGCTTCCGGCTTCCGCCTTCTGCTCATTGGACACGCTTCGCCGACGCCCCAGAGAGGGGCGGGTCCACGCGGGACGCTCCCGGCCCACGCGCCAAGTCTTAAAGCGATACACACCACAAAGGCCCGCAACGCGAGCAAGGGGTACAGCTTTGATGGGAAAGGTTGCTGGTTGTTTTTTTTTTTTTTTTTTTTTTTTTTGCTTAACTGCGGAAGAACTGAATCGAATCACCTGGTTTCAAGTTTTCAGTCTGTGCTCAATGCATAAAAAGCTGAGCATATAAATAACGTAGACTAAGACATTTTTGATGTGATGGCTGGTGAAAAAGGTAAAGAAGAAAGAGAGAAGTGGAGTATTATCCAGAGTATTATGTACAGGTTTTCAAAGATTTAAAGAGTTAAGGAACAAAAATAGAAGTGTTCGCAAGGAGTCATCAACACTCAGGAACTATTTGTTTTTCTGGCATCCTAAAATTCTAAGAATGTAAGGATATTTTCAACTGGGTGAATCATCTGGGGCATCTGTTGAAAACGCAGATTCTCAAACTTTCACCGAAGGAGAAACTGGTAGGAAAGCCTCTGGCTTGACTTTCAGCGGATTTCACAGGATGAGAAGCCCGGGCTCCACACCGCAAGCCAAGCAGCGCGACCCGAGCAACGTACTGGATTCCCTGCAGTTCACAAGTTCAAGACTCCTCCCCGCCAGCCGGGCTGGTGACCTTTTTAGACAGGAAAAAGCCGGCGCAGACCGCATAGGACTCGCCCACTCCGACCCAACAGTCGGAGTCACCCATAATACCGGAGATTGGAAAGTGGCCACAAACGTGACTTCGGCTAGGCATTCCCTAAGGCCCGATTCTTTAGTCCTTCTTGGTTTATTTGGAGCTAAAGATTAAGCAACCTCTAAAAAGGTTTTTTCAGTGTCAAAGACTTAAGACTCCAGACTTCTCTCCTTCCCCAACCCCCCAAAGGGCTTATTTCCTCTTTCAAGTAAACATCAGTTTCTCTACCATAGAACAGAAGGCTGGCTGTGGTCTCCATTTCTTTTACTTATTTATTTTTTCTTAAATCCTGGCTGTTACAGATCATAAATAAAATTTAGCATTCCTTAGACGTCTGCTAGAGGGCTGCCCGAGTACAACTCAAGCATAAAATGCAGACTACGAAGGAAACAAAGGGGCAGGGAATAGATCCGGAACTCGCCCTCCTCACTGAAAATGTAGGAATTAAAAACCGCTTTCAGCTGCAAGATTCAAGGACTTACATAAGCAACTAGCATCGTGATTCTTAAAGCAGCACGGAAGGAACAAAAGTTTGCTCGCCTACCATTTAAGAATCTGACTTGATACTTGCTAGGAAAAAAAGTTGGGATACAGTTCTCGGGCACATGATTGTGTACGGTTTGAATCACTTTCTTTAATGAGGACAAGGATCTCTTAATTAAACGCCATGACTTTAACAGATGTTAGTTTGCAACTTCACCTGGAATTAGGTTAGCAGATTCAATTCACAGAAAGACAAACGCTAGAGCACAGTAAAATCCCGGCGTCACCCTTCCCACACACCATTGGGTTTAATTTGGTAAATGAAACTGCTGATCTGTTTTGCGTTTTGGTCAATTCTTGAGTCAGTAACTCAAGTTGGTCTAGACTTTGGTGTCCCAAGATTTTAAGTCCATGAATGCCGCCTGTTTCTAGTATTTTTTTTTTTTTTCACATATCCATTCTGCTTTCTTACCAGGCGCCTGCTGGAATGCTTTCAAAGCAACTCTTACTCCAGGATGCTTCTTTTCTTGAATCGGTAGCTCTTACCTGTTCCATGTCCTCTGGCATTTCGGGCATGGCTAGATTTCGAGGGAAGAGAACCGGGAGAGCCTCGGCGTCCACCTTCCTCGGCCCGGGCTTTGTCTGCTCTGCCTGCTGGGAGCGCCAGCACCGCAAACGTGAGGCGCCGCTCCACTTGACCTTTTAAATTAGCATTTTGATTCCAATCCCGGAATCGCGTGCACTTTTCCACCGAGCAGTAAACTGACAGCTGATTCCCTGTGATAGTTTCGAAAATACCCAATGAGAAGTTTCATGTTTAATTTCCAATCAAGGGAGGATTCTTATAAAACCAGATGGCAGAAGCCACTATTAATTTTTTTTAAACTACAAATATTTTCTCTTGCGGAAAAAATGAGCCAAGATTTAGAAAGCACACAGTCCAATCAATTACTTCCTGTTCTGAAACAGTTTTTCAGTCACATCTTGCTATATAACAAAATGTGTTTACTAAAATTCTTCAATCCCTGCCCCCACCCAGGATTTTCAAATGTACTTCGCTCTACGCTGAAATTCCAGCTATTCCAGAGATCCGATGCAGGGGGATCTTACATTGAAGAGCAGTTCAGGCAACCTAGAGAAACCCTCTCTCAAAATTAAAAAGGCTGGGCACTTAGCTGAGTGATCTCTGAGTTCAATACCAGGAAAGAAACGAAAACAAAAGAAAACACTGGTAAAATTCAGTACCAAGGAAGAATTTCCATTAACATTCTTCAACCCTCTGACAGAAAAAATGGTAGGTGGAGTAGCCCTAAGTTTAGCCAGGCTTTAAGGACTTCTACATGCATCGTTAAGCCTGCAGAACAAAACCAGTCTGAGTCAAATATAGGTCTCCATTTTTAACAACTTAAATGATGATGCATGTGCTCTGCTAAGGATGGAATCACTGCGCTAGATTATGGCCCTGTGAAAATCACAAAATGATAGAACTTGACATTCAAATGGAGCTTTAAAAAATCACTTAACTAGGTATTCTACTCATTTAGAATATACAACATATGCAAACTTTATGAGACATTTAGAGGGTCTATAAATTATGGTTTTGGGCTGAGGTGGGTGGTTTGCTTGTTTTGGTTTTTTCTTTTTCAGCAGTTTAGGAAAGCTCACTTTGTGGCTGGTCTCAAACTCACAAAGATCATTCTGCCTTAGGCTCCCTGGTGCTGGGATTACAGGGGTGTGCCTGCACGACCGGTTATGGGTGTATAAACTATGAAGAATGTTTTTTTGGTGGTCATATTTAAATATACATCTTTAAAATTAGTAATATCAGGTCTGGGGTTGTAGCTGTGTGTGAAAGAGCTCACCTAGCACAAAGCGCTGTTTCAAGTCCCCAGGTGTACAAAATAAAAATAAATAAATAAAACTGAAAAGCTGGGGGGGGGGGTGGCACACACCTGTAATCCCAGCATTGGGGAGGCTGAGGCAGAAGGATACTGCTGTGAGTTGAAGGCCAGCCTGGACTACAAAGTGAGTTCAAGGCCAACCTGAAGTGCATAATGAGACCCTGACTAAAAAAGACAAAAAGCAAAACAAAATAAAACTACCATCAACCAATAGGATTATAACTATAGTTACTTAACTATATTGATCCCAAAGGGAAGAAACGTAGCAAGGGTGTATGGTAGGGCCAATAACTTTGGTTTGCCTATAACTGTTAGACAGAACAAAGGTATTTTAGGGCAGAGATAAATCCACAGGTTTTGTTCATAATCTGTCATCACAGATGCCTATCTGTGTCCACCAAACGGGTACTAAACACAGTATAATCTCCAGCTGCTGTTATCTTTAGGGAGGCTTGCAAGCCTGGCTATTGCATGTCCTTCTCTTAGATTGGCCTCCAGCCACAGTTTTGTCACGTTTCCATCTTCTGCAGAGACTTCCCCAAAGGCTTAGTTCCTGTCTTGCTCCCTACTAATTTCCATCTAACTTAGTGGTCTGTAATAATGATATAGGGAAGTAAAGCTCCCAACCTGACCTTTATGAGTTCGTGTTCTCTAAAACCGAAGAATGAATTTTAGAAACAAACAGAGGTTGAGCAAAAAACTTTATTGGATAGAAAAGCTTCTGTCGGAGAGGGACAGAAGGGGGGCCCAAGCGGGTTACCCAGGAAAGCTGCCTCTTTCCGGGTATCTTCATAGGGCAAAACCATGTGGGACTAAGATAGAGAAGGGGTCTCGCTTAGGTGGATGTGGGGTGGGACAAAACTGTAGTCAACCAATGGGATTACAAGCACCATTGTTCAGGTAAAGTTGATTAGACCCAGGACCAAATGGGGAAGTGAGTCACGTAGTAAGCGAGCATGAATATGAGACAGGATCTCTTCCCCATGGGGTTGGACTAGTGACTCACTTGGGTCTTTTCAGGTGATCACTACCTATTTAGAATATCAATCCCTGGTGTTAACTCTTTTAGCATTTGTTTGGCCTTTAAGTCTGGTGCACAGCAGGAGCCTCCGTCATTCCCGGAGTTGCAGACATCTTGTTTCCTGTATTATTTTTTCGCGGGCTGGCCCTGCCTGACAGCCTAAAAATATTTCTATCTACCTGTACTGCCTGCAACAATAAGAAGACACCATAGGGCCGGGGAGTTGGCTCAGTGGAATAAGCACTTCCTTGGCAAGCACAAGGGCCTGAGTTCAATCCTTGGTTCTGCCAAAAAAAAAAAAAAAAAGGACACCATTGTGAACATGAATAAGTGAACTGTAAACTGCAAAAAATAATGTTAATACACAAATCTGAAAAGAACTTGTATCCTGCATATTTAAACTCAATAAAATGAGAAAAAGTTTTTTTAAGTGGACCCCCTCCAAAAAAAAAAACAAAAACTGTTTTTGAGACAGGCACTCACTATGTAGTTCAGGCTGCCCCTGAAGTCACAGCAGTCCTCCTGCCTTCTCCCTGAGATGGATTACAGGCATAAATCACCACTCCCGGCTTGGACAATTTTTTTCTTTTTTTTTTTTTTCCCCTGGTACTAGAAATCAAACTCAGGACCTTGTCCTTGACAGACAAGTGCTGTGCCACTGAGCCATATCCCCAGCCTTTTTGAGAAAATGTTTTGCCAGTCCACAAAGGAAGAAGATACAAGAATGATCAGTGTCTTAGTTACTTTTTCTGTTGCTGAAACAAAATACCTGACACCACAGTTAAAGGAGGAAAAGTTAATTTCACACACAGTTTTTTTTTTTTTTTTTTTTTTGTCTTTTTGAGACAGAGTCTCGCTATGCAGTTCAGGCTGGCTTTAAGCTCACTTTGTAGCTCAGGCTGGTCTCGAACTCACAACAATCCTCCTGCCTCAGCCTCCCGAGTGCTGGGATTACAGGCATGCGCCACCACGCCCGGCTCACACACAGTTTGTAAAGGTCCACAGTTGGCTGGCTGTGAGGCAGGGTAGCGTGGCACGGGCATCCTACAGGTGAAACAGTCCACGGTGTGGCACAGCAGGCAGGAGGCAGCAGCAGTAGCAAACGAGGTGTTATGGATTGTGTATAGGTGTCCCCCCCAAAGCCTCCAGCACTCTGGGGCAGCTTGGCTTCTGGAGTTTGTGACAGATTCTTGACCCTTTGCTGTGGGACTGCAGGTGTGAGAGCCACACCCTAGCCCTGGGGTGAGTACTTTGCATTACAATGTAAGGAAAGGAGAAGCTAGCTAATGGCCTGGCCTGCTGCCAGTCCCTTTGCTCTCTTGCTCTTTGTCACCACCGTAAAAGTTTCTCTCTGCCAGTGGCACTCTGTCTTGGAGCCAGTGGAGTGTGGACTGAGACCTCCACTGACGGTGAGCTACATAAACCTTTCCTTCCTCCATTTTGGGTGTCGGGTGTTTGTCCCAAGGTTGTAGTCAGCTAAATTAGATAGAAATATTATAGGCAGTCAGACAGGGCCAGGCCCTCAAGGACAATATGGAAGACAAGGTGACTTTGCAACTTTGGAAGAGACAGACCTCAAGAGTATGCCGGGCGCATGCCTGTAATCCCAGCGCTTGGGAGGCTGAGGCAGGAGGATTGTTGTGAGTTTGAGACCAGCCTTGAGCTACAAAGTGAGCTTAAGGCTAGTCTGAACTACATAGTGAGACCCTGTCTCAAAAAAAAGAAAAGACAAAAGAGTAAAGAAACAGTCATGTACTTCCCTAGGGATGGGCACCGGGGATTGATATTCTAAATGGGAATCAATCACCTGGAAAGAGCCCAAAAAGCTGGGGAGATAGCTCAGTAGAATAAGCGCTTGCCTGGAAAGCGCAAAGGCCTGAGTTCAATCCCCAGTTCCACAAAAATAAAAATAAAAAGGAGCCCAAATGAGTCACTAACCCAACCCCCAACAGGAAGAGACCCTGTCTTCTATTCATGCCCACTTACTCGCTTCCTCATTTAGTCCTGGATTTAATCCAGGAGCAACAGTGCCTGTAATCTCATTGGCTGACCATAGTTTTCTCCCACCTCATGTTCACTTAAATGAGTTCCCATGTCTTCTCTACCACCTTAGTGTAATGGGTTAACTCACATTTTAGGCTATAAATGTAAATCTTGTGCTTTCTGTTGTAAATATATCACCTACTGTACTAGGTTGCTTAGTAAATAGGGCTGTTAAAGGTTTTAACTTCTTGAAACTTCCAAGCCTTGCAAGGCTGCCTGCAGGTACTCAGGTGCAAATTCACCAGAAACTGAAACAAAAGTCCCCTGAAACTTATTTGAGTACTGGTCACAATGATTCCTAAAAGCATTATTTTGTATCAGACAATGAATTTGTTTAAAACAAATTAAAAACCCCTCCAAGTTTAAAACCCCTCCCCGCTTCCTGGGCAAGCGGCCTTTGGGTCCTCTGCTGAGTGAGAGCTGATCGAGGGGCCCTGAGCTCAGTAATAAACGGCTTTCTAAATTCCAATCTGGCTGATCTGGTTCCTATTCTGAGCGACTCATAACACTTAGACCCGCCTCACCACATGGTTCTACTCTATAAAAGACCCTGGAAGAGAGAGCTTTCCAGGGGACAACCCCCTTCTGTCCCTTTCCTGGACAGCTTTCTTTCCCTAATAAATATATTCTGCTCTTAACCTTGGTTTGTTCCTAAAATTTCAGTTTTAGAGAATCCAACCTCGTCCCACATACCTTTCAGGTGAGTAGTTTCATTTCCCCTACATCACCAGCATCATATTAGTGCTACTTTCATATCCATGTTTATGGGAACACAACTTATAACAGCTAAATCTTCTAGAAACATTCTTTATTTTTTTCATTTTATGTATTTGGTACAGGATCTCACTACCCAGCTTGACTGTAGTGATCCTCCTGTTTTCAGCCTCCCCAGAACTGGAATTACAGTCATGGACTCTGTCGTGGCTCAGTGCATCCCAGGGGCCCAGCTGGCATAGAAACATTCTTGATGCCGAAGTCCAGATTGGAGTTCTCCAAAGAAGCTCAGCCAGGAGGTGATTAATATAGAAGAGGCAATTGATTATAAAAAACTGACTCCTCAGATTACGAGAGTTGAGAAAACCCACAGTTTGCCGTCTCTAAACTGGAGACGCAGGAAAGAAAGCCTGTGGTGCAAATTAGTGGTCCAAGACTGAAGGCCTGAGAATCAGGGCTGGTGTGAGTCTGGATGGCAAACACCCATGGTGCAGTCAATGTTTACTTTTTAAATTGCTCTTTGGGGTATTTTGACTATGATGATGTGGAGAGGTTCTTACTTGATTCAGGCCTTTTGGGTATCTATGTGCCTCACTTATCTGTATATTTATTTCTTCCCCAATAGTTGGAAAGTTTTTGGCTACTTTTTCTCTTTTATAAAGAAAACAATAATGAACAATAAAAACAATGGTATGGAAGGGCCGGGAGATAGCTCAGTGGAATAAGCGCTTCCCTGGCAAGCGCAAAGGTCTAAGTTCAATCCCCGATTCTGCCAAAAACAATGGTATGGAATTCCAAAACAAGATTGTAGGAGATTAACAATGGTTAGCGCTGAGTAGGGTGGTGTATGCCTGTAATCTCAGCACTAGTGAGGCTGAGGCAGGAGGATTCTAAAGAGTTCACACCCATCTGGTATGAACTCTACAAAGTGAGCTCAGAGCCGGCTTGCGCTGCATAGTTAGACACTGTCTCAAAAAGACAAAAATTTAAAATAAATAATTAAATTAAATTAAAATAAAATGGGGGCTGGGGAGATGGCTCAGTAGAATAAGCACTTCCCTGGCAAGCGCAAGGGTCTGAGTTCAATCCCCGGTTCCACCAAAAAAAAAAAAAAAGAAATGACACAAGAAGATTAGGTGTAGTGGTGTGTGCCTCTAATCCCAGCACTTGGGAGGCTGAAAACAGGAAGATCACTACAAGTCAGATCTGTATAGTGAGACCTTGTAGACCATGTACTAAAAATACAAGAAAGAATGAAAGAAAGGAAGGTACTGTACATTTCATGCAATTGTTCAAACAAATATAGCCATATGTAGCTTCTCAATAGGGACATATTCTGAGCAATATGTCATTAGGCAATTTTGTCACTGTACAAACATTATCAAGTGTAGTTAGACCAGTGTTGAGCTACAGAAAAATCACTTGACTGAGTTTCTTATATGGAGCTGCCCCAGCATAACATGACATGTTGCTGGTCTTTTTCTTTCTTTCTTTTTTTTGTCTGAGATGAGATCTAGCTGAATTACTCAGGCTGACACTGAACTTACAATCCTGAGTACTTTCCACACTGCACATGGCTAAACGGTAGTTATACATCAACATTTTTTTCACGAAGAGCACACTCTTAGTAAACTAAGGTTCAGTATAGGATTATAAATATATAAACCAGTAAGCCACATTTATTAATGAATATATGTATTATTCATACTTGGTTTTTTTTTTTTTTTTGAGGAACCAGGGTTTGAACTCAGGCCCTTGCACTTGCCAGGGAAGCACTGAGCCATCTCCCCAGCCCCAATTCATGCTTGGTTGTATAACACATACTTTTACACAACTGGCAGTGCAATGGTTTCCTTACACTAACATCACCACAGACATGTACTGCCCTGTCTCAATGTTATTAGGATGTCACTAGAATAGAGTTTTTCAGCTCCATTTTAATCTTAGGGGATCATTATTGTATGGATAGTCTATCATTGAACAGATATCATTCTGCTGTGTATGCCGAACTGTACTAAACATGAACAGGGGGGCTGGGGAGATAGCTCAGTAGAATAAGCACTTGTCTGGCAAGCACAGGGTCCTGAGTTCAATCCCTGGTACCAAAAAACAAAATAAAACATGAACAACAGAATGACTATATGGGTAAAGGACACACAGATCAGTGTTTAGTAGATGTAACATAGGAGAACACTATATATATATTTTCCTGTAACATGGTACACTGAAAAGGTATCAGTTGTTTTCTCTCCCAGTTATTTGTTTGGGTGACCGAGAGCTGTGGTCAACTGCAGTTGTCCAGTATGTGAGAGTATTGTAACCCATATCACTAACATGAAAAAGTACCTGACAAATACAAGGGTGATAATTCATACCACATCCCCACTCAACTCACCTACTAAACCTATACAGAAGATAGGTGGATCTTGACTAGTAACTAGTCCAAAGACAGATGTGGTTTCAGTGCTTCGCTAATACAACTTTTGGCTGTACCTTTCCCCTCCTACAGCCAAGATTGAATGCATAGTAGTCTGCTCTGGATTGTGGACGTGATACATTCTTCATTTGGTTCTGTCATTGTGGGGTACACTGAATGACCCTAAAACCTGCTAGCTTGGAATGGAGTCCAGGATAGGAGGAAACTTTGCAACAGGTAGAGATTGCTGTAAAGCTGACTGTTCCACATTGTGGCACTGCTCCTAGACTCTTGTGAGTCCTAAATTGTGAATCAAACTCTGCCATCCTTTGCAGATAACCTGTGCTGAAATGAAGTCGTTGGTTTGCTATTGGGTTTTGTAAAAGTTTTACACTTCACCAAATTATTATGTGGCCCAAGCTGCCACTCATGAGTTGGGTGTTGTCTGATGGACCAAGCCAGAAAGTTAGACGTGCACAGCAGCACCAGTAAGTGGAAGTGGTATTGTGTGGCTGAGTGAAGCAGGCTGTGAAGACACAAGTAAGTTACACAGAGTAGCCCAATAGCTCATAGTCCCTGTTCTAGCTCCACTGCCCCCTCTGCCAGCCTGCACCTCATCTCATGGGGACTTTCCTGTCATCAATGTCTAGAAGACATGAGCTTAGAGTAGATGCTTCTACATGGTGTACAGCCACCAACCTGAAGTGCTCAGCTGTAGAAATGTGGTCTTTAGGAGCATCTGTACATGACAGTAGTGAAAGGAAAGTCCTCCAGTTGGCAGAGATCAAGCAGTTAGCAGAGCAGTTTGAGCAGTGTACCTTGCCTATCTACTCTGCTGTTCTTTTCAGCTTGGCTAACAGCAGTTTTGATCCATTTAAGTTTATTGGAAAGTATTACTACTTTCCACATTTCCTCTGAATTCATATATTCATTGAAAAACTTAACCGAATGTTAAGATTTAATGAAATAATTATGAAAAATCATTTTAAATGCAACTGTCTGGCTACATATTGTATTGGTCACTTTTCTATCACTGGGATATGGGGGATACTGGCCAAAGGAGTGGTCCAACCTGAGTGCACAAGAAAGGGGCTTGGAGGAATGACCGTTCCTATGCTCCTGGGATGTAGGCTTAGTATTTAAAGCAAAATCTAGAGACAGGGCAACAGTCAGTAGAATTTAGAGCAAGTTACTGTAATAGATATTCACTGTGCCAATGTGTTCCCTCCGCCCTGATAAGATCATCTAGACTAGGTTGACACATACCAAACCATCCCATTCTAGCCCTGGCCCATGCAAAGCCTTCTGTTCAATGTGTTGCAGAATGCTTTTCTTCTACATCTCTGTTCTCATGTCCTTGAGATACAAGTAAATTACTACAGAGGTCTCAGCTTTGCAGAGGGTTGCTATTACCCTGAGGATCTCTTATGCTAAGCAACAGTCCTTCAGAGTTCTTGGAGATTGAATTAAATCTTCTCTCAGAGTAATCTCCATCCTTGATGCAGCTGTGGTTGGTTGCATGCTGGGACACAGGGCACCTAACGTATGACCTCAAGGGGAAGAGACTGGGCTCACAGTTTCAGAGGCTCATCAGACCATGGCTGCTGTCTCCGAGGCAGAAGCAGTGTGGTAGAAGGATGTACAGAGAAAAGTTGTTCACATCATGAGGGACAGAAGCAGAGTAGGAGCTGGGGAATACTGGCTTCCAGGTTATACTTCCTGTGATACACACCCTGCGACGTGCACCTTGCCAACAGGCCCTTCGGCCTAACAACACATTCAGCTATGAACGTATGATGGGTTGACCCTGATAAGTATGACATCCCATGGTCCCATCACCTTCCAAAACCCCCACTTTAGAACACAAGACACTTTGAGGGGACATCTTGGACCTGACTCATTACATATACCAGACACAGTATACTGGAGAGTTACTACTTTCTAAACTATATTGCTTGCGATTTTGCAAAAAAAGGAGGAGTATGAAGAGGGCAAAGATAATAAATAACTTTTTAATAGAACCATTAATGTAAGTTCATACAAGGAAAATTTAAAAATTGGATTACTTATTTTTTTTTTTTAGGGAAGGGTCTACAGGGTGTTCAGGGTCACACTACTAGACTGAACTTGTTGTGATTCTCCTGTCTTCAGCCTCCCAAGTGGGATTACAGACACTTGCCACCATACTGTCTCAATTCCCATCTGGGCCCCAGCCCAACCTGTGCCCCAGGGCTGGGGCTGGCAAGGCAGGCCTGGGAATTGAACCTTGGCCCCAGCACCTGCTTGCAGGTGCTTTAATTCACTGAGGTATTTGGCCAGCTCTAGATGATTTATTGTAGTTTTGTTTTGCATCATACTAACTGTAGTAAGCAAGCAGATGACAAATTTTCTGATTACATGACTTTCTCAGATTTTTAGTGTACCTAACAAGTAACAAGTGTTTATTAAAAATACCAGTTTTATATGCCAAGCTATGGATTTTAATTTAGAACTGGAATATAACCTAAAAATATAAAAATTATTTTAAAAACTCGATGACTTTGCTAAAAGATAGTAAAATTACTATGGAGTTAAGTCTGTTCTTTTTTTTTTTTTTTTTTTTTTTGTGGAACCAGGGATTGAACTCAGGACCTTGCACTTGCCAGGCAGGCTTTTATTCTACTGAGCTATCTCTCCAGCTCCTTGTCCTTGATTTAATTTATTTTTAATCTTTTTTTTTTTGGTACAGGGTCTTGCTACACAGGTCAGACTCATAGTGATTCTCCTGTCTCAGGCTCCCCAGAGCTGGGATTACAGGCATGTACGACTATGCCCGGTTTCAGTGGCCAGAATGACATGCCTGTGGTTCTGGACCCAGGATTAAACCCGGATCTTTGTGCTTGCCAGGCAGGTGCTTAGACCACAGAGCCATTTCCCCAGCCCCCTTGTTTTTAATTTGATTGGATAACTGGATGGATGCTGGGTAGCATAGAAAGAACATTATTAAAAGAGGGAAGAACAAGCAGTGAGGCTCTAGCCTTTTAAATCTTTTACAGATTAGAGAAGTCCTCTATAATCTCGAACTAAGGCTACAGAACAGGGGGATCATTTTATAGTGACTTTTACAGAAATGTTGATACAATGTGTGTACTACAAGGTGAAAGCCAGTTAAAACATTCAGAGTGAGACAAAGGTACAAAACAGGTACTTAGCAATAGAAAATAAAATATCAAAAGACATTTTGGTTGAGAATGTTGAACTTTTATTTCATATGCCTAAGGATGTGAATACACTGTAAAATATCCTTGTAAATATACCATCAACAGTATTTTCTCTTTTATATTTGAAGATGTCTTTAATTTTTAGAAAGGATTTCAGGAAATTAAAAGGCAACATTAGAGGGCATAGTGCAGAAGATGTAGTCAGCCAGTCTAAGTATTTAAATGAGAATTTTACAATATAAATACAAAAAAACATGACTTACATGTTCCAAACAAAACATGTAAGTCATTCTTACCTATTATGAATTTCATAGCCTTTCTTAATGGGGGTGGTGGTGGTGGGCATGGACATGACAGTCCTAAAAGCTCTTTTCTTGATCAGTTTGCCTTTGATCAAAATCAAATTTTTTTAAATGTGGACAAAAATATTACACAGGTCCACCATTACTGGAGCATGTTTGCAGCATGTTGCAAGTTGATTCTGGTACACTGTCTTCCAACAAAGCTTAGAAAATAAAGATTCTGGCTTTGGACTGAGCTTTAACAGGCATTCCCTCTGCTGACAACTTTACAAGCTAGACACAGCAGTACGGTATGTTCAAATTGCACTGTGTGTGGTCCTTTGATGCTACATATTGGTGGATATGATCTACAATGCCCACGTCAGATACTTTTCCCCAGACAATCTCACCATCTGTAGCAGAAGGCAACGGGTATCAATATTTTCACTTATAATATTTAAGTAGTGCTGTGTTCCCGGAGCCCTGATGGACACATGTCTACCATCACAATATTTCATGTAATGGGAACACTCCATGTCACCATGAACACCTTTTCCTGTGCTACTAAGGGTTTCAATGACAGCACTTCTCCTTCCTTCATTCTCATTGCCTTCCTATCCTTCACGATTTGTAGTCTTCCCCACATGTACTGTATACAGCTGAAATCAAGTCCATTCAAACTATGGATTGGCCTCACTAGATGTCTCCTTACTTATTTTTGTTTTCTCTTTTTTTTTCCTTTTTGTATTTTAGTGCAGGGTCTATAGGGACTACAGGGTCTCATAACACAGATCCAACTCCTAGAAATCCTCCTGTTTTCAGTTTCCCAAGTGCTGGGATTATAGGTGCGTGCCACTATGCCGAGTCTCAGTCACCGTCTCAGCACATCCCGGAGACAGGGCCAGCATGGCATGGGGATTGAACCACCAACCTCTGCATCTGTCTAAGCAGGAGCTCTAATCTGCTGAACTATATGGCCAGGCCTTTACTCACTTATTTTTACTTCCCACGGCTCTATAACTTCCTGGATGTCCTCACCAACACCGGAGTGAAACCTTTGTACCAGCACACTGTATTTCTGTATTAGTCACATTGTTTTCACCTTTAAACAACCTATCGTATTTGGGATTAAAAGTGACAGTACAAGAAAAGTTAACCTTACCATTTCTATGTTTTGGGTCAAACCCACAGATGTCATTGCACTGTTCCACTGCTGTCACCTGCACTAGACAGTGGGTAGCAGTTACGAGGGACCACCCAATGGGATAGGCCAGGCTGCATTTAAGCATGAACAGTCTTATAACTTCTCACAGATGTCTTTTCTTTTAAAGAAAAGAAAACAAAACAAAAACAAAAACTTCAAAATAAGAGGATAACAATGATTAACACATTGCATACTGTAATCTTTAAATTAGCTATTTGGAGTACAAGGTATCAGTATTTAAGTATCCAACCAATATTAGCACAAACCTTTCAATGAACTAAAAGAAATTAGTAGTATAACTATCTTATCACACACACACACACTAATTACTTCTTCCTTTTGCTTTAAGCTTCCTTCTTTTTTCTACTCCCCTAACCCAGTTTCTCCTTCCTTCTGAAGTTTCCTCCCATTTCCCAATATGTATTGGACATCTTGGATCTTTCAGCTTCCCACAGTAGGGAGACACGATGATGTTTACTCATGCTTGTGGTTTATTTCACTTGTACACATGGCTCGCAGATTTCTACTATCATCTGCACTGTCATCATCCACACCACCATCATCCACAGTCACCACTTGCACTGTCACCCATCTGCACTATTACCATCCACTACCATCATGCGTACTACCACCACCTGCACTAACACCATCCACACTATCATCATCAGCACTACCATCACCTGCACTAACACCATCCACTACCATCATGCGTACTACCACCACCTGCACTAACACCATCCGCACTACCATCATGCATACTACCACCACCTGCACTAACACCATCCACACTATCATCAGCAGCACTACAAGCACCTGCACTACCATCATCCACACTACCATCATCCACCATCACCTGCACTATCACCATCCACACTACCATCATCCACCATCACCTGCACTATCACCATCCACACTACTAACATGCTTGCTACCATCACCTGCACTAACACCATCCACACTACCATCATCCACCATCACCTGCACCATCACCATCCGCACTACCATCATCAGCACTACCATTACCTGCACTAACACCATCCACTACCATCATGCGTACTACCATCACCTGCACTATCACCATCCACACTAACATGCTTACTACCATCACCTGCACTAACACCATCCGCACTACCATCACCTGCACTATCAGCATCCACACTACCATCATCCACCATCACCTGCACTGTCACCATCCACACTACCAACATGCTTACTACCATTACCTGCACTATCACCATCCACACTACCATCATGCATACTGCCATCACCTGCACTATCCCATCCACACTACCATCATCCACCATCACCTGCACTATCATCATCCGCACTACCATCATCTGCACTATCATCAGCATCCCAGGCTGAATCTTGTTCATCACATATTCTCTAACTTGACAATGTGATTTCATAGCATCTGAAAAATCATCCTTAATCTCCTCAGTAGCCCAATCCAACGCTTTCTTTTCTTCCCTTGTAGTTCTCTGAGCACCTGTTTGCAGGTCTGGGGAGGGTGGATCCTCATATTCTCATCCTTTAGGGGACACCATTAGGACACAGGTCACACATTGGAACCCAGGGAGGGTCTGTCTGAAGTTCTGGTCCTCTTCCTTTTCTTTCCATCACTGTCATCTTTCTCTCCCAACGCACAATTTTGAACTGTTTTGACCTCATCCACAGGGGTTCCCGATTCTTTACCAGGTTCCCACTGCCCTGCAACAGCTCCTTTGACTTCATCTGATGCTTCTTCTTCAGCTGTAGATGCAGCACCCCACCCCCCAGGCTGCTGTCTCTGAACTACAGGCCAAGAAAGCTGCAGGGGGCAGGGGGAGCCCAGTGAGGGCCCACCACTCCTTCACTACCCCCAGGCATTCTTGATGGCAGGTAAGGCAAGACTTACATTCTGCAGCATTATTTTACTTTGATGCCTTTATTTACTACTTTAATCAATTTGGATTTACTTGGAGATACAGAGATTCAGTCAAAAAAGAGAAAATTTACTTCTCTAAAATTTCAAAGCACAAAATAATTAAGGATCTAAGAGACATTTAGGTTAAAATATAAAAGTTTCATACAAGTAATACTTTATGCTGCAAGATGAAGGTAGGAGCAACAAAG
>PVKA01036058.1:0-22128 GCA_004027165.1 Ctenomys sociabilis
TGTGGACTTTTGCTATGAGTTTTTTCTTTTGCAAAATATGGGGAGAGTTTTATAAATGGGCAGAAAATAAAGAGAAGGCGGTATGAAGTAGGCTTTTGCAGTCAATTTTCCTCACAGTATTGTGCAGGGTCATTGAGAAAAATGCTTAGTCTTTCTCTGGAACCAGTTTCAGAACTTTTCCAATTGCAATGGTCTTACCCTCATCTCTTAAGGTAAAACGACCCATCTGAGGAAAGTCTTTAAAGGTTTCGAGGCAGATGGTTCCTGCTGTCTTTAAACGAGCGATACATACTTGATCCTGTTTCACAAAACGGGGGCGAGTCTTACTTTTTTCTCCTGATTTTTTGTCTACCAAGCAGATAAAAGTTTTTATTTCAACTTCCTCAATACAGGTATGAATATGCAGCACCGCATTATATCCTGGGCAGATGATGGATTTGTATTCTATAATCACTATCTGGGCATCAAACGTGCGTCCAGAATGACAGAGGTTATTAGGATCACAGAGTATGAATCCTGGAAGAATCTCCTCCTCTTCTATTCCTTTCAGCCTGATTTTGAGGTTTTCACCTGGGGCTACAGAAAAGATAGAGTCCATCTATTCCAATTTTCTGTAGGACCTTGAACATGAATGTGTGTTAGACTTTTTCAAAGGCTTTCTCTGCATCAATTGAGATGATCATGTTGTTTTTACAATTCAGTCTATTAATACAGTGTATTACATTTATAGATTTTCGAATATTGAACCATTCTTGCATCCATGGGATGAATCCTACCTGGTCATGGTGTATGATCTTCTTGATGATTTGCTGTATTCTATTTTCCAGGATTTTGTTGAGTATTTTTGCATCTATGTTCATGAGGGAAATTGGCCTGTACTTCTCCTTTTTGGTTGTGTCTTTCCTTGGTTTTGGAATCAGTATTATACTTGGCTCCAGAAATGATTTTGGGAGGACTGTTTCCTTTTCAACTTCATGGAAGAGTTTGTGTAGTGTGGGGATTATATCTTCTATAAATTTCTTGTAGAATTCAGATGTGAATCCATCAGGGCCTGGACTTTTCTTTGTTGGTAGGCTTTTTATTACGTTTCTTATTTTTGTTGGCTGTTATAGGCTTATTGAGAGTTGTTATATCTTCTTGATTCAGTTTTGGTAATTTGTACCTTTCGCGGAATCTGTCCATTTCTTCTGTGACTTCTATTCTGTGAGCATAAAGATTCTCGAAGTAACTATTGATAATCTTCTGAATTTCCGCTGGGTCTATGGTGATTTCACCCTTTTCATTCCTTATTGCTTGTACTTGAATTTTCTTTTGCCTCTTTTTGATGAGGTTGGCAAGAGGCTTATCACTTTATTTAGTCTTTCAAAGAACAAACTTTTTGATTTGTGGATTCTTTGAACTGTTTTCTTCATCTCAATTGAATTAATTTTTGCTCTAATCTTTATGTTTTTTCCCGTCTTTGCGCTCTGGGTTTTGTTTGCTCTTGTTTTTCTAGTTGTAGGAGGTGCAACATTAGGGTGATAATTTGTTCCCTTTCTGTTTTCCTAATGTGTGAGTTCATAGCTACTATTTTCCCTATAAAAACTGCTTTCATCGCATCCCACAAAATCCTGTAAGTTGTACTTGAATATTCATTGAATTGTAGATATTGTTAAATTTCTTGTTGAATTTCTTCTGCAACCCATTGATTGCTCAGTAGGGTGTTGTTTAGTTTCCATGAATTTAGTGGGTTTTTCTGTTTTCTCTTGTCATTTATTTCCAGTTTCATTGCATTGTGGTCAGATAGTATGCATGGGATAATTTCTATTTTCTTGCACATACTTAGGCATAACATCTGGACTAGTATAGTATGTGGTCTATTTTGAAAAATGACCCATGTGAAGCTGAAAAAAATGTGTATTCAGCTGTGGTTGGGTGGAACACTCTGCATATGTCCACCAGGTCCATTTGTTCCAAGCTCTGGTTCAGTTTTGCTACTTCCCTACTAATTTTTTGTCTGGTTGACCTGTCTTTTTAAGATAAGGATGTGTTAAGGTCACTGTTAACATTATGTTCTTAGACATTAAGTTTTTCATGTCCCTCAAGATTTGTCTTACATAGTTGGGTGCTCCTGTGTTTGGTGCATAAATATTTATGAGTGTTACTTCTTGCTCTTGAATTTTTCCCCTGACCAGTATATAGTGGCCTTCTTTGTGTCTTTCGATCATTCTTGGTTTCAAGTTGAGACTATCTGAGAACAGAATTGCTACTCCTGATTTTTTCTGAGGTGCTGGGGCATGTAGTATTGTTTTCCATCCTTTGACCTTTGACTATGAATGTCCTTTTAAGTGTGTTTCTTGTACACAGCATATTGTTGGATTTTGTTTCCTAATCCATTGTGCCACTCTATTTCTCTTAATTGGAGAATTGAGTCTGTTTACATTCATGGTTATAAACTGAAATGTGCTGACTTATGTTTGTCATGATATTTACCTGGTGTTGTTTATTCCTTTGTAACCTGTGTTTAATTGTCTGTCTTGTTTAGTGGGTTCCTTCCATTCTCATTCATGGAGTTCTGGTCATTGTGATCTCTCTCTAGAACATCTTTCAGCACCCTGTGAAGGGATGGCTTTGTCTCATGAAATTCTTTAGTTGTTCTTTGTCGTGGAAGTATTTCACTTCTCCATCAAACGTGAAAGAGAGTTTTGCGGGGTATGATAGTCTGGGCTGGAATTTGTTTTTGTGTAGGACTTGAAGAACGCTGCTCCATGCTCTCCTTGCCTTCATTGTTTGTGTAGAGAAGTTGGCTGTAATTCTGATGGGTTTTCCTTTGAATGTGAACTCCTTCTCTCTAGCAGCTTTCAGTATATTATTTTTGTGTTGGATTTCTGGGATCTTAACTATTATATGTCTCGGTGTGTTTCTACTTGGGTTGAGCTTATTTGGTGTTCTGTATACTTTGGTGACCTGAATGTTGGATTGTTTCCTCATATTTGGGAGGTTTTCTGCAATTATTTCTCCTTAAATTATTTTTATGTCATTTGTATTAACTCCTTCATTCTCGTTGATACCAATTATTCTCACATTGTTTATCCTGGCGTCATCTTGCAGGTGATGGATTATTTTTTCCTGCATTCTTGTTGTTTTTAAGAGATCCTTTCTCACCTTTTCACTAGATGCTCTGGCATCTTCAAGATCTGAAACTCTGTCTTCACTTTCACTCAAACGGTTTTGTGGACTCATGATTGCTATTTTTAGTTCTTTTATATCTCTTTGACTGTGTTTCATGTGTTCTATTCCTTTTCGGTATTGCGCATTCAAGGAATCCATCATATTTCTGATCTCCTCAATTTTTTTTATCCATGTCTTCTTTAGAGGTAGTTATTAATTCTTTTTCTGCAGTGTTTCTTCCAAGTTGGGTTTTCTCTGTATATTTCTGGACTTGTTTCTGTATTTCAGATGCTATGATTTCAAAGAATTCTTTTTTTTTCAAGGAATTCTATTTAGATTTCAGAACTTATTTCTGCTTTGAGTTCCTCATGATCTTTCTGCTGTTGTTTCTTTGCTTCAGATGCTATTAATTCATATATATCAGCTGCAATAGTGCTCTCTGTACTTGTTCTGGGTGAGCATAGTTTTTCTACCCAATGTTTCTGGAATTCATTTTTTATTTCAGATTCTATGTATTCAGATATTTCTTTTTTAAGTTGGGGAATTACTTCTCATTTTATTTCCTCTATAGCTTTCTGGTGTTGTTCCTTTGCTGCTGTATCTGTTAATTCATTCATTGCAGCTGAGCTAGTGTCCTCTGCTCTTACTGGTGGACTCGAGGTCTGGGATTGCATTTTTCCGGTTCTCTTTGTCATTTTGTATAGCACTGACCTTTGACCTTTGGTGTAGAGCTTTGGTGCAGCTATAACCTTAGCTTGTTATGAGATTTGAGTGCCAGTCTATTAAGTTTGAGATTATCCAGGTATGCCTATCCTGGATCTAGCTGTTGTGTTTAGTTCCTTTTTTGCAGCAGCTCCTTTGGTTCCCCTCTGTTTGTTCCCTGTTCAGGCGAGCATGAACCGAACTGGGATGCAGAGCAAGTAATGAAAATTCCCCGTCTTAGCTGGCTTTGAGGTGAGAGTCCAGAAAATTGCCGGGGTCAGCCCTCCTGTGTCAGGCAGGTCACTCTCTAGGTGGGCGGGCCTGGGCTTTGGTGGGTCTTCACACACTCAGTGATCTGGGAAGCCTGGTGAGTCGTGCAAATTCCCACTCACTCGGAGTGCTTGGGGCAGGATCCAGGAGGCTGCTGGAGTCAGCCCCTGTCTCAGGCTGGTCTCTGGCTGGGTGGCGTGGGCAGGATCGAGTAGGCTGCTGGACTTGGCCGCACTATCTCAGGCAGGTCTCTGGTGCTGGGAGGGCATGGGCGGGATTGAGGAGGCTGCTGGAGTCCACCGCACTGTCTCAGGTTGGTCGCTCTCAAGCTGGTCTTGAACTCACTCCAATCCTCCTGCCTCAGCCTCCCAAGTGCTGGGATTACAGGCATGTGCCACCACGCCTGGCATCCTAGTTGTTTTTAAGAGATCTTTTCTTACCTTTTCACTAGCTGAAAGGGTGTCTTCCAATCTGAAACTCTATCCTCAGTTTCATTCAAACAGTTTTTCTAGGTTGTAATTATGGTTTTATTTTCCTATACATCTCTTTGAATCTGTTTCATGTGTTCTGCTTCTTTCTTTCTTTGTGGCTTCTTTATTTTTATTTATTTATATTTTTTTGGTGCATTCTATTTCTTTCCTATATTGTTCATTCAAAGATTCCATCATTTTTCTATTCTCCATTTTTTCAGTGTCTTCTTTAGAAGCACTTAGTAATTATATCATTATAGTTATCATTTTTTACTTCTGATATTATTTCTGATCTGATTTCTTCTATACCTTTCTGCAGTTGTTTCTTTACTTCAGACACTATTAATCCAGAAATTTCAGTTGTGTGATTCCTAATTTCTTCCATGCTATTGTCTCCTTCATTTGTTCTTGGTGGGCTCTGGCCTGAGACAGTATTTTGCTCCTGGCATTTGTCATTTTGTATACCACTGTCCTCTGACGTATACTGCAGAATTTTTTTGCAGTTATAACCTTACAACCTACTGAAATTCTTACCCAAGTAAGATTATGTGGTTAAGGTAGTCACAGTTTCATATTATAGAACTACAATTAGGAACACTAATAATGAGTAGTGATATTTAGCATTTGACAAACTTTTGTAACTAATGGGTTTATAGTTTAGACTCAAAGGCCAGCATCATGACTGTATAGCTAAGAAGGCATAAAATTGGGAATTTGTATTTATATTGGTTCCTCAAGTTCTGTCATCACCTCCTCTTGATGTACCTGGCATCTTCCAGGCAGACTACTTCACTCCAATTACCTCTTGCTCCCTTTCTTCATCAAGAGAGAAATAGAAAGGATGCTTTCATAGATCTGGTTCTAGCAAAGTGTGTTAGCTTATTGCATCTGGATCTACTAAGTTTAAACTCATCCAGCTGTGCCTGGCTTGGGTCTGGCTGCTGTACTCAGCTTCTTCCTGCTGCATCCTGTGAAAGTGAACCCACTGTGCCCCTTTAGCAAGATGTTAAGCTCCTGGATTAGCTAAGTGGGTCTGGCTCTTAGCTTCTCTGCAGGGAGTTCTGCTTCAGTTCCACACCAGGCCTGTCTGATGGAAGAGGTTCCCTAGAGTATGCAGATGGTCCCACACTGGGCCTGGACTCTGGCCAGAGGGGATCCTGCGGTTGGGGCAGAAGGTCTCATACACAGGCCACGCCTGAGTCCTGGCTGGAGGGAATCTGGCAAATGCACAGAAAGTCTCATACACATACCAGGCCTTCACTCTGGCTCTGTTTCAATAAATTATTAACTATTTTGTCAATAGATATCTGCTAAGTTAAAGTTGATCCAAGCTATCTTTTTTATTTAACTTGTACTGGCACAATACTGATAGAGTATGTATAAAAATATGGGAAATATGTTATGGAGAGTCAGGCCATCTGGTTTCTAAACTCTTCTCTATGACTTAAGCCTGTTAGAAAGTCATTTGTTTAAATATACTAACATTTTATTATCACTTAGAGATAGAATTACTTCCCATTTCACTGTACTATTATGCATTTAGAATAAAATGCATAAGCATTATAGTACTTCAAAAATATTTTAAAGAACTATACAAATGTACGTTACTATTGTGGTTAAGTTTATCTCATTTGAAGAAATACTTCTTAGAGATGAAAGGCATGTTTTTGTTGCAAATTTCTGAAATCTACTTGGCTAACTACACAGAACATAAATTAATTGAAGGCATAGTAGACAGCTCACAGAAACACAAAGAAAATGCTAAAAAAGAAAAGAAACAAAAATGTGGCCAAGTTCCACCTAGGGACATTCTTAGTGGAGCTGCCATCTTCCTGCATACTTACCTGCATCGAAGAGGATGATGTTGTCCCCAAAAGCTCACTGGGACAGGCCCATGAGTAAAGTCTTTCCCCTTTTTTTTTGAATGCTTCCTTCATGTTAACGTTCCATTCTTAGTGTTCAGTTACCCACTGCTTGACATTTGCTGTTTTAGTTTTCTGTTAAAATATATGTCAGATAAATTACCTTGAAGAAGATACACTTAGTTTGGCTTTCGGCTTTAGAAGTTTTGGTGTAGCCCCATTGCTCTTTGATCTGCGGCAAGAGCACATCATGGAAAGGAATGCAAAGTGGCCTACCTCACTGCTGGGAAATGAAAGAGAGAGAAAAAGAGTAGGGTCCCCTAATTCTTGCATACATGTCCCTACAGACCAGAAAAGCTCCCAGCAGTCCCTGTCTCATAAAAGTTTCTACTACCAGTAGTGTCATCTTAGGAACTAACCTTTTACCACAGAAGCCTCTCACACAGACATTTAAGATCAAAGCTTTAACTTTCAACAAATCAAATAGTTCTATAATCTTCACTTCTCTAGGGAGAGGAAGGTCCTGCTTGCATTCATAGTAGGAAAGGACACTTGATCCTTGGTTGACAAAAAGTGAAAGACTACAAATGCCCACTACAAAATACATTTTCTTTGTAGAAAACTTGAACATTTTTTTAGTCCTACATTGTTTGACATAATTGTCACTGTTGAGCTTTCTTAAATATTTATCAGGCACCTCAATAAATGAAAACAAGGGAAATATTTCAAAAGTGGAAAAAAGTCTTTTTCTTTGTAAAATAATTTTGGTTAATTTTACTTATGTTTTTTTTTTTTTTTACAAAGTTTTAACATAGATTGCTGAACAAGATTACATGAAGAAGTAATTTTAAATAATATAAAGTGAGGATATATATAATAAGCAAACTTTCACCTGTATTAGAAATTAAGTGATAAACTATTATTCATCACAATTAGAAGCCTTGATTAAATTCCTCAGGCAAACTAAAATTTTTATTTTACTCATATATCAGATAAAAAAGCTAAAAGAAAAAATTGGATATATTTCTTGATTATGTCATTGTAAAACCATGTGTTATTTTGAAAAATCTATGCAACATCTATACTTTAGAGTCAGAAACTTAACTTTTAGTATCTTTGTAAGAGAATTAAAACAAAATTTAAAACTCTATAATGGTTTATATAGACCTGGAAAGAGTGTAAAAATCCATCTATTATATATTGGCATGGCTTATATTATTCACCCAGAGCTTATGAAAATATGGAAAAGTGTAAGTTGTCTCCTGTGTTGAAGCAGAGCTTCAGTATTTTCAAATACGTGAATAGAAAAAGAGAGACCACCCAAGCGTGAGCTGCTGTAGAATCTTAGGCATTTAGAAATTCAAAAAGTGCATCTTTTTTCAAAATAATTTCTGTTTTAGAAGTTCTGCCTATGAAAAATAAAAATATTCCTCCAATTCAGACAATTCAGGTTTACTTGCTTTCAAATGAGCAGAAAAATGAAGACGTTCAGTCTTACAAAAACATTCTGTTAGCAAAATCCACTGGAAAGTTTAATAAGTGTTATCACTCTCTCTTTTCCCTGAGGAGATTCAACACAATTATGACTACAATTTGCCCTACATTTTCAGTGGCCTGCTGCAAGAGAAAAATAATACTGTCAATGGAGTTAATTAAAATTTGTCTTAATAAACTACAGCAGACTAAAGCTAAAAAATGACCAAGAGTTTTCAAGCTTTATTGGTGTCCATTACATTTATTTTTAATAAATGAAATCTCACATGGCATTATCCCTAATTTCCATCTATACTTTCCAGGGAAACTCATTAGTTAATCCTAATTTTTCAATGTGTCAATCCAGACAATCTGTAATGATGAACTTTAGAAGTCAAATGCCCCTGACATCTTCATAGGTGATAGCATATTTGTATGTATACAGCATCATCCCTGAGTTTTATATTATTATTTAAGAGGTAGGTTTCTGCCTCTTCTTAAAAATCTTCTTATATAAATGGATTACATTAAATAAAAACCCTAAAAATACTAGAAACAGAAAAAGAATCTCAAACAATTTATGTTTCAGAAAGAATAAATTTAACAAACCTGAAAGTCCTTAGTAGAAATCTGATGTGTAATAGCAGAGAATATTGAATTACTTATAATAAATCAAATTATTGAGATTTCAAAAATCAAAAAATTACTTCCTTCCCAGTATTTGAGATTATCCACAAGACCATAATTTCAGTAAATTACTAAATACTGTCAATCTGAAGTTTTCCATTCTAATATTAGAGCAACTGTTAACATTCATAGCAGGAAGATAAGAAAATAATATTCAATAAATCTCTGGGCACCTAAAAAGGGAAAGTCAAATCACTATGCTCAAATTAAATGTTGCCACATGTGGATGTGTGTGTAACCTTCTCTCCTACACTGGGAATCCAGGGTCAGACTTCGTGGTTGAAAGCCCATCATCACTTACTTTATTTTTCATTAACACATAATATTTGCATGTATTCCTGGGGCACAGTGTGAGAATTCAGTAGCTATATACAAAATGCAATGATAAAATCAGAGTAATTAGTGTTTCTATCACACCAAACACACTATCTTATGTGTTGTGGAACCTTTAAGCTACATCTTCTAGTTAGCTTGAAACATACATTCTCTATCTATGCTTCCTACAACCGCCATTTATCTTTAGCTGAACAACTTGGACAAGTCCATTACCCTACCTCTGAATCTCCTTCATTTGCCCCCTCGCTGCCTTCTTGTATCTCGTTATACCTGTATGAGTGCATCCCTTACCAATATTCCTCATGCTTTTCTAATGACAGTGACCCCTCCTCCAATTCCACTCAAACTTACATCAGACCAATGTTCTTAAAGCAACAGTGAAGGACATCAGAATGACCAGTCTTCTTTAATTAAGCTCTAGCATGAATGAAATGTTAATGCAAGTCCAACTTTGTGTCCTTTCATCAGAGTCTCTTCTCTTATTTTGTTTCACACTACCCTGGGTTTCATGTATCTATGAATCCTCACCATATTAATTCATGGATCTTACCTGCTTCTTTTTTATATTTAATGCACAGAGTCTATAGGGTTTCACTACAGAGATTGGACTTGCAGTGATCCTTCTGTCTTTCAGCCTCCCAAGTGCTGGGATTATAGGTGCACACTACCACACCCAGTCTGAATCTCTGTCTCAGCACACTCCGGGGATGGGGCCAGCTTGGCAGGCTGGAGATCCAACCCTGGTTCCTGCATCTGCCTGAGCAGGTGCTTTAATCTGTTGAGCTATCTGGCTAGCCTTCCTACCCACTTCTTATCCACAGCATTTGGTTTGATGAGTAATACATGGCAGGTGCTCAATAAATACCTGTTGCTGTTATGTTCCAGATAGCTTATGTACCCTAGATACTTACTCTTTTACTAGACTACTTTCTAGACTCAGCCTTTGAAGACAAGAATATTCTATTTCTGAAGCAGTTATTGAACGGCTTTGGAAATAGCAAATACTCAAAAAAAATTGCAGAATAACAAGGTCCTCCTACTCTTACAATAGTGTCTCAAACAGTAGCATTAGGAAGCCAGAGGAAATACAAATGGAAGGATGATGTATGATGCTCTGCACTTTAAAAATGTGTGCAAATTCCCTCACTAGGTACTGTTCTGTTGAGAAAACAAGAGGAAAGAAGCCTGGGATCAGACTGCCATACCCAGAAAGCCAATCAGGACTTCTAGTTTTGGGCTCAGATTCCATGATTTCTAGTCCTCCAAAGAAAATGCTAAATTGACTGCTCCACTGGAGAAGATCTCTGATGAAAACTGGGAGCAGTTTAAGGTAAATCATTGCATTTAAATGATACTGCTTATGAATTAAGTGTATCACTAATGTGCCGAACACTGTTGCTTTTTCTTTTTTTGTTACAGCTGGGATACATGTCTTTATTCCTGTGTTTCTCATGTGAATTAATCAGCTCCTGTAATTTTCCATTTCTGTCAAAGCAGCTCTCAGAAGAGTTGAGGAATCATGACTCCCATCTTTGAATATAATGTGTCAGTTGCCAAGCCAGCTGAAGAGAAATATAAGGGCACCATTAAAACATTATTTTAAAAGTGTCCCAGTGTAATATGAGAGAGAGAGAGACAGAGAGAGACAGAGAGAGAGAGAGAGAGAGACAGAGAGACAGAGAGAGAGAGAGATCACCATAGTCAGTCATGGCTAGCACTATTTTAACAACTACTCTGATCAAAAGCTATTAATGAAATAGCAGCAATGACTGCAGACACAAGGTTGATAAACATCTTTAAATGTAAACAGTATAGAAACATCAAACTACAAATACACAAAGCTATTAAGAAAGGTGACTTTGAACAGCCCCACCTCTAGCATTTTTACCAATTTTATGACACTTTCTTCTTCTAGCTAGTATCTTCTCTTTCATCAAAAAGCTTTTCTTGGGAAAAGTTCACTTAACAGTCTTTTACATTTAGAATAAATTCGAATAAAAATATTCAATATCACAGAAGCATAGACTTCCTTTTCTAATTATATGCAGAGAAGGTTAGTAATATGAAATTCAGTTTTTCTCTAGAGATGAATGGTGGTACACTTTAAAGGTAAAGAAAGGACACAGCATCCTTCTAAACACTGTTTCTGATGAAAAATATAAATCACTACCCTTTTCCTCAGTGATACCCTGCCAGAGATCACTCAGCAAACAAAGACTCAAGGGTAGACTGAAGAAATAGATACAATTTAATAAAAATGGAACCTATAATTCATGGATCTGGTCTCCTGTTTTTCTGGGTCAGTGAAACACCTAAGCATTGGACACTTTGTTGAAACATATAATACTAGAAAGAAAATCTGAGAAAGTACAGGTCACTAAATCTTTTAGAAAGCCTCGAAGTGTTTTCATTTAATCTTTCACACTGCACCACAACTCCTTTCTTAAGAGAAATCTCCAAAATGTGAAGAAAATGTGAAGCATATAAAACTTTTGCAGCATATTATTGAAAAACTCTGTGTCACAGATTGTAACTGAGTAGGTGCACAATTTTTCAGCATGAAGACCAATGCTTCATAGCAAAGTGTCACAGTACTTTCTCAGAGATGTGGTTGAAGACATTGACAAAGATAACCTGCTTTGTCTGGGTGCATCCCGGGGGTACAGCTGTGGAGACTTCCTGCCCTCTGGCATTGTGCTCACTGGTTCATTTCAATGTTCTGAACTTGTCTGAGGTGAGTTGAGCAGCTTTCCTTTTTCTATTGTGATGCTTTCTGTTTTGCAGCCAGCTAAGCCTGAGGCTAAGTCCTTTAAAATTCTGAGCTAAAACCAACATTTTCTTTTTTTTTTTTTTTGTGGAACCAGGGATTGAACTCAGGCCCTTAGCTTGTCAGACAAGTGCTAATTCTACTGAGCCATCTCCCAGGCCCCTTCTCTTTAAGTTATGTTTATCAACTGTTTTGTCCAAGGAACAGAAATGTGGCTAATGTACACACTTGGCCTTTAGGCTTCATTTATTTGTTGGACTTGGTTTACTGTTCAGATGCCCAGACAAGGTTATGCTTGAGAATTTAAAACATAGTCATGTTAAATATTTTGCATATCATATTTAGGAACAAGTCTGATTAAGCACTGTGAATATTGTTTTAATGACTAATTTTACCATTTCTTCAGTCTGCCTCAGGATCCATCATAACCTTTCAACTCATACAGCGCCTCAATATCAGATATTCAATAATAAATAGATTTAAAATTCAGAAGCTGACTTTAGCACTAGAAAGCTGAGAGTAAACTTCGCATATTGCTTCTGTAGTAGCATGCAAACACTTGTGTCGTCTTGAACAGAAACTCTGGGATACTTATGAATGGTTGCAAGCATCCTATATAAATCACAGTGCTGAGGCGTTCATCAATAAAATACATAACAGGAAATGCATTTTTTTTCTAATTGAAGTACTTGGAAATTAACTTGTTAAGACATGAGATTAAGCTGGTTTTCTCCCTATATACTTTCTAGATGTAGGTGATCTTCAAATGTACTGTTTTAAAATCAGTTTTGAGTAAGGACTTCTGATTCTTAATGATAGGTGTAATAATTTCTTAGAAAACAATATAATACATTCAAATCTGTAAAGCTTAGAGCACTAAAAATTGTGCAAATGTGATTAACTTTCAGTTTTTCTGTTGCAAAATATACATAGATGACTTATTGCAGTTTGAAAAATGTCATCTATATTATAGAAACATAGTTTCTATGTGAGGAAAAAGGATTCAGAATGTAGGGTTTGATAAGGTATTGCTGATTTTTCCAGTTAGCTTCACAGTAACTTACTCAAAAGCATAACTTACGTTTAAAATGAAACTTTCATATAAATCATGAAATTTTATATAATAGATTATAGAAACTAAACCTCTCATTAAATCAGGTGGATGGAGAAAAATAGCTTCTTGTTCTTGTCATTTGATTTAAATTAATAATTCAATAAACAACTTGTATTAGTTACTCTTTTCTTGTTGCTGGGACAAACACCCGACATTCAAAATCAGGGAAGGAAAGGTTTATTTAGCTCACAGTTACTGGAGGCTTCACGACAGTGGAGGAGAGGCTGGGGCACTGCCGTGTCCAGAATGACCCCCTCCAACTCTGCAAGAGAGGCCACCAGGCTTGAGATGGGTAAGGGTGTGTATGCTGTCAGTCCAACGGTTTACAGCTCTCTGCTTTGGCCCTGACCCTGAAGCCCTGCCCTGGTCCTCTGGCCCTGCCCCTCAAGCTTTGCACTGCTTCAAGGGGTTACCACCCTGTGATTTACAGGAGCTTTTGGGGGTACAACTAGATACAAACCATAGCACAACTTTCTATAACAATATCCTATCACTGCTATAAATGAGAATGTTGTGGATTTTACCATGTAGAATTTTGCTTAAGTGAGGTACCTCTGAAAAAATACACACAAGAATAACATGGCATGGAAGGCTGGAAAATGGCTCAGTGGAATAAGTGCTTGCCTGGCAAGTGTAAGGTCCTGAGTTCAATCCCAGATACTGGAAAAAAAAAAAACATGGCTTTAAAAGTATTTTAACTATAATACATACATATGTAAATATATATATACACCAAAAATATATACACATTTCCTGTTAATAAATGTGTAGGAGCTAATAGATGCCACCGTAGAGGTGAAATATAACTAGCAAAATTACTACTAGACCATAGTAATTTTACTGTCTCAATAAAATTAATTTCTTTTTTTTTCTTCTTCTTAGTGGTACAGGGGATCGAACTCAGGACCTTACACTTGTTAGGCAGGTGCTTAAACAGCTGAGCCCAAAAATTAGTATTAAAACAATTACACCAGTTTTTTGCTTTCCTGGTGTATAGATTTTTTGAAGTCTGGGAGATTGAAAGATTGAGAGAGACAAAGTGGGAGAGAGAGGCAGAAAGAGACAGAGAGAGAGGTAGAAAGAGAAAGAGAGAAAGAGAATCTAAAATGCATACTTCGCAACTGACTTATCTCTAAATTAAGTCTCTCTTACCATTTACTACATTTTGCTACAGGTACATTATTCTTGTTTACACAACTTTGATAAGTAGTTCTTTGGTCATATCTGACATATTTCTCTACACTTTCCTTTTTTTGTATATTGGCAGCTGACCTAGAGATTTAATCCATTTGAATGCAATATTTTATATCATTTCCTGTTGTGGAAAAATGTTTGGTTTTTTTTTTTGTTCTTATAATATTTTTCAGTTTTATTAAAACATTTCTAGAAAATAAATTATACTTTATTCTAAATCATTGAATGTAACAAATGAAAATTTGCAGGTGAAGGTATATAAAAATGATACAATGCTTATTAAAATTTTATTTTTTTTACTTTTAAAGTATCAGAATATTTATTTATTTATTGACAGTTTCAAAACTGATTAATAGGACAGTTTCTATAATTAATACGTTGTACATTGTTATCTTCTCAGTCATTATCCATAGTACCAGAAGCAGACAGGATATCCTACCCAAACACTATTAGTACAAATCTTTCTTCTCATTGACTTAAGTGAAAGTAACTGTATATCTATCCTAACTATTCTGTATAAACAAATACAAAATGGTCCTTCCTTTGTATCCCCTTTTTTTGTTTAGTCCTGTGAGAGATGGGCATTTCATTGACATCTAAATACTATAGGTGCATGAATTCACCAAAACAATTCAACACAGTCCAGCAATCCATAATCATAGTGGGTTACTACAGAAGTTGTTGACTTGAGCCTTTCATAGCATATTAATATGGCTTTACTTTATATTGCTCATTTTTTACTTTCCTGCTGGATGGTTAAGACCAAGATAAAGCAATAAATGTATATAACAAGAAATGTAACTTTTGTATCTGATAAGATCAGTCAAGTACCCTCAGGATTTATCCTGAAACCCTGTACCACAGTTGGTTGATCTTTTGTCAGTGTCAGCCATCTGGACAAGTCACTGCCATTGCTTGACCAATTTACTCTCTGTGAAAACCTGAGAGAATGTTTTCTCTCCATGTGACTCTCCTTAGGCACACTCTACATCATCAGTTGCATTCCTCTGTGGCTCCATAATCTCCTTGATCAGAAAATTTGGGACACAACTGCAGTACGGGTTCTCCTGTGTCCTGAGTCTTCACTGATGTTGAAAGGCAAGGGTCAAAATGTTGGCTGACCTTGCAGCCCTTGCTTTTCTCTAATTTTTGATCTGCCAACTTAGGTTGTTAACCCTCCAGAAGAGAAGCTCATTATCCTGCAACATGTGCAGTTCATTTTACCCTGTCTGTCTAATATCAAACCAGGCATAACATGGAACAGGTATGGAAAAATGTTTGTGTTTCCTATAATTCATGATGCAGCCCTAAACACTAACGCAGCTGTGTTTGAAAACAGCACCTTCAGGAAGTAATTAAAATTAAATGAAGCCTTAAAACCTGGAATCTTCATCCAATAGGGCAAGAAGAGATGTCAGAGAACTTGCTTCTACTTTCTCATCCTCCATCTTTACATGGAGTACAGAGGAGGGGCCAGGGGAAGGCAAGAGTATGACTGTCTTCAACTGATGGAAGGAGGCTTCATCAGTAGCAAAATTAGTCAGAACCCAAGTTGCAAATTTTAATCTCCAGAAGAGTGAAAAACTAAATTTCTATTTTTATTTTTATTTTTATTTATCTTTTTTTTTTTGTATTTTTAGGAAAGGGTCTACAGGGTATTCATGGTCTCACTACTAGATCAGACTCATAGTGATTCTCCTGTTTACAGCCTCCCAAGGGCTGGGATCACAGGCACGTGGGACCACGCCAATCTCAATTGCAGTTTCAGTGGGTCCCGGGGGTGGGGCCAGCACGGGTGGCCCAGGGAAAATTTCTATTTTTAAATTGCCCCATCTGTGGTACTTTATTATAGCAAGGCCTGTTGACTAACATACTACCTCATGGGTAGTGATGTGTGTCCCTCAGGAGGCCCAAGATGTGTGGCTGCTGCCTTTCCAGTGATATCGTTATCTGTTGATCACTACCAATATTCCAACAGGGTGCACTTTGTGATAGTCTGCCGCTGAGTCTTCATTTATTAGATGGAATATATCAGTGATGAAACAGAGTTCTCTACTAGGTACCTCATCTAAGCAGAAAGATAGAAGCAATTCAATCCATTGAAGTCGGTACTTTTAGTGAAAATTTCCCCACTTTTAGATAATGGGACATTAATAGATTAATTTCTGAGTCTTGTTAATATGACATTGGCAAACTTTTTAATGGAAATAAATAGTTGGGGCAGGTGGACATTGTAAAATTTTTTGCGCTACACCTTACTCAGACATTTATGCGAGAACTTTTGGTATCACTTTACCAGAATAGATATTTAAAGAACACAACTGGGCCATAAGGAACTGTTACTTCCTGTTCTTTTATGCTTTATCAGTGAAAAGAATAGTTTGAAGAAAAACAGAAAAAAACATGAAGGTTTTACTTAGTTTTAATTGAAGACTAAATAGTTAATGTTATCAATCTTATACTTGTATATAAGTTGTAATTAAAAAAAAAGAAATGGCATCAAATTCCGGTTTATTTGATCATTTAGACTTAAGAATGTCAGAATGGATTTCACACACTAAAAGAAGCACGAATATTACCAATTCATCTCTAGAGTTTACGTACAGTGCAGGCTGCGTAAGTGTGAAAAGTCTGCATGAAGATAGCCGTCTGCAAGCCAAGGAGAGAGGCCTCCAGGAGGAACTATAGCTGGCGACCATGTATTTTATCTCTTCAGAAAGTTAATAATAGATTTGCATGAAGGAATATATTCAATTTGCTATTTAAAAGTTGTTTGTAATATTCGAATCTACAAAGGATTTAAGGGGCCAGGGAGATGGCTCAATAGAATAAGCACTTCCTTGGCAAAAAAAAAAAAAAAAGGAAGAAAGAAAAAAGATGCAGACTCTGTAATGACATCACTTAAACTTATTCTCTTTTTAAAATGTATCTGGCACAGGGTCTCCCCACGCAGCTCTAGCTCATAGCGATCCTTCTGCTCTCGGCCTCCCCAGCGCTGGGATTGCAGGCCTGCTCCACCACACCTGGACTTGTTCGCGGGCTAGGGTGCCCCAGGCGCAGGCGGGCGGGGCGCCTGGGGCTGGAGATTAACCCTGATCCTGAGCTTCCCTTAGTCTGCTGAGTTATCTTGCCGGCCCTCTTAAACTTGCTCTTGAAAAGGATATAATTTCTCTTTTAATCTGATTTAGTTGGCTAGAAGAATATAATTTTTATTAGTAGTAAAAAATGGGAAAAATAAACAAAAAAAGATGGTCTTGCTGTTTTATGCAGTATAACCATTCTGAAATTTTAATTAAGGCCCTTCAGATTTAATTTGATTATTGATTGAGTTATTTTTAAATTTATACCTTGTAATTTTTTATTCGTTCTGTCCCTTCACTGTTTCTTATTTTCATTTTCTTTTAGACTGAGGAATTTTTATGATTCAATATTATACCTTTTGCCTAAACTTTTGTTATTACTGGTTGCTTAGCTATGGAGAGCCCTTCTGCGTTGGCTTTTATGCCTTTTGTTGTATTCCAGCAGTTTTCTGAATACATCCTTAATTTCAGGCATGGCAGTGTATTCTGGTCTCATCATGAAGTCTCTCTTCTCTAGCTATGAAATTTGTTTTTCCGGGGAGCTCTTTTGTTTTGTGCTGGGACATGGTTTTAAAAAACAGTATGTGCTTGAAAACTGTGTTTGTTTGTGTAGGAATTCTATTGCTTTGACACTCTCTTTGTAGACAGAGCATAGAAATACAAATTATATATATTTTTTAACTGCTAATGAGCACAAATTCTGACTTTGTAATGATTCCAATGATTCTAAACTAATATCAAAAGAAAGCCAAGAAAGCATCCCATGATACCTCAAAAACTGTTTTTGTTGATTATAAACAGTCTCACAGAGTGCTGACCTCAAAACACTTATCCCAAGACCATGGCAAAAGTGAAACAAAACAATACACATTACTTTTTTTCCCTAAATATAGACCAAACAAGGTCCCTGTGAGACCCACTAAATGCAAAATATTCTCAAATTAGTAATAGCTAAGTAAGATACTATTATTACTTTTCCAATTGCAAATTTATTCTCCTTTCTTTAATGCTCTTTCTTCTTGGAATGGTTAAACACATAGTTCTCATTATTTTTAATATATTCATGTATGTTTAATTTTCAAAATCACATAGAAAAGTTTCAGAATTACTAATAAATACACTTAAAATTCAGATTTATTGAAAAGTGTTCAAAATGTGTACTGAGTTCTTTTTTATTGTATCCTTAAAGTACATGGTCAAAATATTGTTTTTCAAAGTTTGTTTGGTTAATAGTTTTATTTCTTTTCCTTGTCTTTGTCATGGTTATGTTATTTGCTTTGTAATACACTTGGTTTGTTTCTGTCTTTTCTATGTTGAGGTCTCTGAATCCAGACTATTTAAGTAATTTATTTTTGAGTACTATATGCAGTTTGATATGGCACTAAGAATCAAATCCAAAGAGCTTTCCTCTCAGAATTATTATCTCTGTTCTCCCACCAATTGCCTTTTAATTTCTATTCCACTTCTATTTCCCATGTTGCAGATTTTATTTTCTTTTGGGGGGGTTCTCAAATACAGAAAAAAGCATGCATGTTCCTATTTCCATGTCTTCTTTACATGCAAGGTAGCATAATAATTTGTAGAGGCAATGATTCACATTTGCTTTTGAAAAATGAAAGCTATATTCTGGCATTTTTTATCAGTTCATCTTTTTAAATTTTGCAGTTCTAAACATCATTATAAATAAAGCCATGTGCTCATCTTAGTTGCATTATTGGGCATGTATTATCAGTGTCAACTCCTACAAGTAGTATTACAAGGTCAAGCCCTATGATAAAGGTAATTGTAACTTATTACAAACATATATCAGTAAAAATACATAATAAAACTGCAAAAACTGTAACATTACAAGATCAAGAGTTAAATGATTATATATTTCTATTAAGTGGAGCTACATTTTCATCCAGAGGAAATTGTATTTATTATATTTCCATCAGGAACATAGGAAAATGCTGGCCTTGCCAAAACAATGTAGTCAGACTATTGAATTTCTACCAGTTGGAAAAGATGATAAAATGGTTTCACAGTGTAATTTGAATTCTTATTTTTCTCATTATGTCTGAAGTTAGATGCTTTGTGATGTTTTAAGATCTACTTACATTGTGAATTATTTGTCTAAGTCTTCTACATTTTAAATTATTTCTTTTCTAATTTTAATAACATATTTTAGTGATTTCAGTTCTTCACACTCTTTCTTCAAATTTGTCATTTACCTTTGATTTAACTCATTGTTTTTTTCACATGTTTTAAAATATTTTTGTAGAGTCAATTACAAAATAATTGTTGACCCAAAGTCAGAATAATGTATTTGACACTTGGTACATAAAAAGAAAAGTAGGTAACCCAAAATACATTGGATAGACCACACTAGCCTATAGTTATGTCAGAACAATCTCTGATTGGGTAGCTCCAGTCTCTTCCCAATTCACGCCCCTTCTAATCTCTGTCGTATTCTATCATTCCCAAGGGAAAACTTCTATGAGTAATCTCTTACTTGGCAGCATACAATTTACAGAACTGTGCTAAAAGATTCATCAGTCCGTAGAGCAAAACTTTTATGAAGAAACAAAACTAACCCAGAATTTATGCTCTAATGTATTACAAAATAAACGTCCAGGGAAACTAACATCTTTGGTTTATTCACCCTACTCATAGGTTGAAAATGTTCTCAATTCTGTATTATCCATGCCCCATTTTTATTTTCCTTGCACTTTATCTTAAAAGTCACCTTAAGAGAAAAATGATATAGCAATTTTGTATTTGGAAGTTGGAGAAGATGCAAAAAAAAAAAGAAACAAGCCTAGCAATGGCAAATGTATTTGAACAGTGAAGTAGTGTGTGTGTGTGTGTATGTGTGTGTGTATGTGTGTGTGTGTGTGTTACCTGACCTTTCAGTATTTGATGGTATTTGCCTTTGTCTCTAGATAATAAAACAGTAAACAAACAAAACCAGTAAGGAAGAATGACTATAATGAAAGGTGCAAAAGAAGACAGTAGAAAGTGCAAAGCTTGTAATCAACAATATGCCCATTAAAGAACACAGAAATACAACATAGAACACTGGTTTTTATCTTACATCCTCTCACATTTTATAAGATGAAAAATTATGCTTTAGTTCATGGATTTTTATTGTGAAATCTGAATAATACTTTGATATTCTTCTTTCTTCTCATAAATTTTCCCTTTCACATCATTTATATGACAAAATTCTGCATGAATATAATATACTTCATTAAGTTTATATCACCTTTTTCTACTTTTTATTTATTTACTTTACCTTATTTTTTTGGCAGAACCAGGGACTGCACTCAGGCCCTCGTACTTGCCAGGGAAGCGCTTATTCCACTGAGCTATCTCCGTGGCCCTATTTTTTATTGTTGATAATAATCAATATGTGCTCTAGCCCCAATCAAACTGGAAGAATTAAGTTATGCAAGGGACAGAATTAACTATGTTTTAAAGTAGAAAAACTAAAAAAATTTAAGTACTGAATCCATGCCAAATATGTGTATATATTTATTTTTATGTGTATATTTGCTCATTTCAATAATGCAATGAGGTAAATATTTTATCTCTGCTGTGTAAAATACAACACGGATGTGCGTGTTGAATTAGCTTTTTCAAAGTCAAACAGCAAACAACTAGCAGAACTAAAATTATAACCCAATTTTTCTGATTCCAAAGTAATAATAAGCAATATTTGTGGAGTTCTTAGTGATCAAGTATATTCTTTGATTATTTGCTTTAGTCTTATTTGAAAGAGTACAGAGAGTTTCTTTTTTTAAGTTCAGTTGGAGATATGACATAGACAGCTTAAATTTTACATGCTCAACATTGGCCCGACCCTCCCCATTCTCTTGTAGAGTTGCAGGGATATCCTGCCAATTGCCCAAGACACAGATCTTGGTGTCACCTTACTTTTCCCTTTGTTTCACACCTCAAAGTATATATATATATACTTTGAGGTGTGAAACAAAGGGATATATATATATATATATATATATATATATATATATATCCACTCTGATCGTTTTATGTCATCTCCTCTAATATCATCAGGGTCAGAGTCCCTGTCATCTCCCAAGATTGTTGTAATCATCACTAGCCAGATTGCTTTTTTCTCAATGACTTCCCTCAATGTCATTGCACTGTTAGCTTGTTCTTAACTCAGTACTGAAAATTCACTCCATACAATGTCAGATCATATGTCACTTCTTTGACCAATTCCAAGGTAGTGACACTGTTTCACGGTAAAAGTCACATATTTAAGCCACTTTCAATTCTTACTTGACCTCTGGCCTTCCAGTACTACAGGCCAACTTAATAGGCTCCAGGCAGCCTTTCCTGTTGCTCTTTCTTGAACATTACAGGGCACGTTGTCCTTAGTATTTTAGCACTTTACCTAGGGTCGTGTGTTCAGCCTGAAGTGTTTCTACTTCTGATACCCAGGTAAATAATACCTTTGTTTTCTTTTCCATTTGTGGTAAAATGTATCGTTTTCAACAAATGTAATATATCACAATTCAACTGTTTTAAAATTATTAAGCTCATGATAGATAAAATTAAAACTTAAAATGTAAATATAAGTTAGGAAAAGTGAGTTTTTTATACAACTTTTACAGCACATTAGTATTTACATGATATATAAAACTCCCATGAAAAGGTAATATTTACTTTAGCTCAGAGAGGTGTCCGCAGACAAAGGAGCTTTTTTAAAAATCTAAATCATGGATCCAATAAATCATTTTGTTCCACTACTAGTATCTTGCTAGGCTCCTTGCTTTGCTGTCTTTCCTTTTCCCCTGCCATACAATGATTCTCACCCCTCAATTCTGTCATGGACCCTTCTCTTGGTATACAGTCTCCCTTAGTGATGTCATCTACTCAGTTGTTTCCAAGTGCTATATCTAGAAATCAATTAAAACTTTAGTTCTTAGGGGCTGGAGAGATGGCTCAGTGGAGTAAGTGCTTGCCTGGCAAGGGTAAGGACCTTACCAATCCCTGGTTCCACCAAAAAAAAAAA
>PVKA01036059.1:0-22128 GCA_004027165.1 Ctenomys sociabilis
CTAACTTAAAAATTAAAGATTTGACAGTAATAAACTATAAAGCATATTTTTACTTAGGTAATTCATTTAAAAAAAAAAAGGGTAACAAACTTACGTGAGAATTTATGACACAATACTTTGTAACTGGATAAAGGTAACAAGGTTATTTTATACTAAAACGAGAATTTAAATGTATTTTATAGACAACCACAAGTTAATAGATCCAGTATAATAATGTCACCAAAATTTGAATGATAAAATATTGTTTTCTTCTTGACATGAAAGGTTTCTTGGCGCCAAGGAGATGGCTCAGTAGAACAAGTGCTTCCCTGGAAAGAGCAAGGGCTTGTGTTCAATCCCCAGTTCCATCAAAAATAAAGGTTTCCTACAAACCTTTATAGCTGTTATGTGTTAACATTCTACAAGAACTAGGCTTCTAAGACAGCCATGACTTATGAAAAAAATAATAACATCAGTTCTCTGGCCCTCTTTTATATTCCAATGTGCTTGATATCCAGTTAACATTATAATAGCTAAACTTACTGCACTCACTTCAATACTCACATAATTGTCCTGGGCATTCAAAAAATGAGGCTTAAGAGACCAAAGCCAAAAACAACAAAAAAGGGAACTAAGCTAACAAGACAACCAATAGTTTGGCCTTTGCACTCCAAGTGAGCCGTGTCCCAGGATGTGATCAGACCACTCTAAAGGTTAGATCTCAGAAGACAGGAGACAATCAATGTACACTGTTCTAAAAGGAGATTCACTAAAGAGAGGAATTTCCTCATGCTTCCAAAGGAATCCATGTGTCAAGCAAAGACTGTGATTCATTCTAACAGATGACACAACCAGCTGGGAAAAAAACTAAAGAAGTCCAAGAGCAAAGAGGCTCTGCACATGACCCCAGAAGTAACCCCTGAAAAGTCTAAGCTAACCTGGAGAGAAATTGAGATTCAGAGACAGAGACAGAGATATACAAAAGACAGACAGACAGACAGACAGACACACACACACACACACACACACACACAGAATGGATTTTGATTAACACACACAGGTCTCACTTTAACTTGGTCTTAAGCATTTAAACACTCAGGAAGAAATATATACATATATATAAAAGGCTAAGGTGCTTATAAAAAGCTCCAAGAACTACAACATCTTCCACTGGCAGTTTTCAGCTACACCTGTAATTTACAGCCATAGGAGGTTTTGATTTTCAGTTGCCCTAGCTGTGCCAAAAATATTTACAAAGATGCATATTGGGAATTGCCCAGTTCTAGTGCTTCTGGGTTATTGTGGTGGTTACCTCCTCTACGTGGAAACAGAATAAAGTTCAAAATTTTATAAATGTACCACAAAGTGCAGCAGTTATTTTAAAGCTTTCTACTAGATCTAAGATCTCTCAGGGGCCAATAAATGAGGCTCTTCATAAGAGGCGCCATAGACAAATTTTTCTCTAGCTACAATTAATACTCAGATATGGAAATAGAGCTCCACAACTATCCCACATCCCTAAAACAATCATGATAATAGACCATCATCAATTTATGAATATTTCAGGTCTGAGATGAACATACATGAGTGTCACCTACTATGAGACAACTCAGCCAACTAACATCCTTTGCTGAGAACAATAAAATAACATACTTATGATAAATAGATCACCATGAAAATTACAGGACAGCTTTCTACATAGAACTAGAATCAAACTATTGTGCTAAGAGACACTTGTTTGCTACTGACAGAAGGCAGGGGCTAGAATAAGACAGCTTGCCTCAAATGGTATGCAGTGGCTCTGTGGCACAAATCAATGGTCTTGGTTGACTTACAGAGCAGATAAAAAAGATACAAAGATATTCATTAGGGTACACATGGATACAAGGGCACTGGATTCAAACTATAGATTGACAGGCCAACCTCCCAGTTCTGTTACATCAATAGACCAGAGATCAGTTTTTCAGTGGTATGATCATTTGACCTTCAACTTTGTTCTACAAATGAAACATAAAAATGTAAGATACATTGAATCTCTTACTGGCTATAACCAAAAGACTCTAAATGACATTACAGAATGTTTCATAATGAACTTCAGAGGTATAAATGATGAGCAAAGCCATTTACCAAAGCCAAACGGCCCTAGCATTCTAACAGCAGCTCAAGATAGAACCTGTGCCATTATCAGTGCAGGATTATAATGTGTACATTCCTAACAACTCTGCAAATGTCTTCTGTATTAAGAGATCTATATTCATAGATCAGTATAATGCTGGACTCTGCCCTAAATGTCAGTGACTATTGTGCTGGTTTTCTGAAACAACATGGTGAAACAAAGACCAAATATGTCTGGCTAGAATACTATGCACAGAATTATTTTATGGTTCATGATCCATTGTTGTTATGGGCCAATGTCATATATGCCCCTGACTTCTCTTTCAAACTTCAAAAGAGTAATGGCTTCACAAACCCTGATATTTCTGTGCTTTCTTTAGATCATTCAGGAGAAGATGTTTAACCTCTGGCTAGGCAAGAACAATGCCCCTTCTCAAAAGAAAAAAAGTTGTATAAAATTGGACTGTCGGGTAAGAAATAAAAAGTGTAATAGGAACCAAAATGCTCGGTAGATATGGAGAAATAAGAAAATACTCAAATGGGAAGGGGAACAAGAGATGGGGTGGGGGACTAAAGAGAAGAGAAAAAAAAACAAAGCTTTCTTAAATGGGGAGAAAAAAAGGTTGAAGAACAGGGAGGGGGACAGGAGAACTTTTTTCTTTAATATATTTTGTGTATGGTCTCACTATGCAGCTCAGACTCATAGTGATCCTCCTGTTTCCAGCCTTCCCAGCGCTGGGAATACGGCATGTGCCACCACGTCCAGAATCAGCTGCTGGCTCAGTATTCCCAGGGCAGGGGCTACAGCCCACCTGGAATGGGGGGCCAGGGATCAAATCCTGGTCCCTGCCCTTGCCTAAGAAGGAGCTTAGTCTGCTGAGTTATCTCACCAGCCCTTAAGAATTAAGATATTATGTACTTAATATGTCATAATTAAAAAATAAAACTGCTGAGCCGGCAACTGAGATCAGGCACAGTGGTGCACACCTGTAATCCCAATGTTTCAGAGGCTGAGAACAGGAGAATCACTATGAGTCTAATCTGTATAGTGAGACCCTATAGACTCTGTACTAACTACATTGGGAAAAAAAGTTGTATTCTGAAAAAGACTGCAACTTCCAGGACTGAGCCAAATAATGCTTCATGCTAAAAATTTTTGGCTAGATTTATACCTTGTCCCACCAGTCCCATTTCTGAAGTTGGCTCAATTAACAAAGCAAAGTTTAGGAGCCTTACTATTAAATAAGGACTGTCCCAATGTCAACAGTTTTGGCTGGAGTTATAATCCTTCCCTTTCAGACTTATTACTAGAAGGTCATAAACTGGTCCAATTCAGATTGTAAACAAAAGGGTGAGAAAACAGAGAATGTTTAAGTCACCTACTACTCAAAAACAGCCAGGTGTGGTGTCCATCACCTGTAATCCCAGCCCATGGAGAGGCTGAGGCAGGAAGACTGCCATAAATTCAAGGCCAGTCTAACCTACGTAGTGAGACTTTGTCTCAAAAATAAGATTTTAGGGTCGGGGAGATGGCTCAGTGGAATCAGCACTTCGCTGGCAAGTGCAAAGGCCTGAGTTTAATCAGTTCCACACAAAAAAAAATTAAATTAAAAAAATAAAATTTTAAATATGCCTGCAAATGGGCTCATACCCTTCATACCCTTTGGTAGGAGGTGCAATTTTATCCCTATCTGTTCACACACTTTTAAGAGAATAAATACATTCAGGTTTAAACTGTAATATGCCTCATTTCTCTGAGTACCCATACTCCCTTCTTGAGTATGTTCTGTACTCTCTCTGTCTAATCATACTCATGTCTCTTCTTAATATACCCTGAAAATCATTTTCCTATGATGAGAGGTAGTAAACCTGTTACAACAGGTTGACTGAAGTTTAAGAACCTCATAGGCCCAGCCTAGTAACTGAAAAACTATACAGAAGAGAGAACTATCTCCTCAGCCAAAGCTAATAACTACTTCAATACTATTAAAGATAAAAGTGGCTTGTTAAAAGCTAGATTAAAACAAGATTAGCAAGTACAGTAGACGACAAACTGAAAAATCCAGAGGGTAACTAGAGAATATTCCCTTCATAGTTATGAATATAAATAAAATGAGATTGCGATACATAGGAGAGGTAAGTATCAGAAAAGCTTTGCAATTTCTAATATGTTCTCTATACCTCAGGATTCATTTTCTAAGCTCTCTTTGTTTGAAATTTCAATGAAAAGTTTATATAGTGGTAATTAGATCCTGAGAAAAAATGGATTATGCTACATGAGATGGATGTGTACCCAACAGTCCATTTAATAAGTGGCAATAAAAATAACTACTGAGCAGACGGAACTTTTCATTGGTGAATCAATGAGTTCTGTATTCCAGAAGTGGTTTTAGAAATCAAACAAAGATCATAGAGCTGGTTGGTGATGTATGAAATCAGAGCTAGAAAACAGCCTCTCTATGACATCCACATATTCTTATCTATGAGCTGAAACATACTCACTTAAACAAACTTAGAGACTCATTATTCCATTATCTCCCAAATCCTCCAATTTTACATATTCCAAGCTTCTGTTTCACGTCTCCTGATTATGTCAAGGTTTATGCCAATGCTCTCTGACTGCTCTAGTACCGGCTATTTTTTCTTTTAATATTAGTGTTTCAGACTATAGCTAATAATCAATGAGAAAGTGTTTCTATTAAAAATAAATATATTATGCAAAGTCCTCAGTAAAATATAAATAATCCTTTCATTAATTTATACACTATTTGTGTCTTTATTAAAAGCAGAGGACTAAATTTACTAAGAGATGCTTCTACAAAAAATACAACTACAAATTTAAATATAGGCATAAAGCTCCAAAAATCCCTTAAAAATCTGAAGATTTTGTCATAAAATGAATATTTCCTTTAACCACCCAGTGTTTTAAAATAGCTTTTGCCAGCACCAGGGCCTGAGTTCAATCCCCAGTTCCGCAAAAACAAAAATAGTGTTCAAATATAAAATTACCACTCCTTTTTTACAAATCCCTTATAATAGCTACAGTGAAGACAAGACTTAAATATTCTCTGAGAAGCATTACAAATACTGATTAATACTTGTTAATAAACAAACAAAAATTAATAAAAAAGTAAAACTAAAAATTTTAGCTGGCTTTAGGGCAAAATATATTATTTGTCAGGTTAATAAACATTCTACATACTATCTTACATTTTGTCATCTAAATGTTATGTTCTAGACAGCAGAGACTTTGTCATGCTCATTACTGTATCTTGGTACTTAGCATAAATTTTAGCACAAAACAAGTAGTTAATAACTACTTTTTAAATGAACAGGTTAGGCTAGAGGACAGGCCTTACCCCCTCATATTACAATCAGTGCAACTAATATTTATGAAGTACTTTCTATGTTCCAAGCACTACTTCTGACCTTTACAATGTTATTAGAAGTTAACATTTTACTATTATGTTCACTCTTATTTTACAGATAAAGAACCTGAAGTGCACTGAGACTAAGTTACTTTTTCACAGGCATTCTACTAAGAAGTGAAGGGTGCATCATTAAAATATAGGTAGTCTGGCTACAGAGCTCAGGTTCTTAACTACAACCCCATAACTACCTCTTACTGCCATATCCTCAAAACTCTACTATGATTTAATTCAACTAAAAAGGCAAAAAAAAAAAAAAATACAAAGATTGGAGGGGGGAATAAGAAAGACCAAATTTAATGTATTGCTTTGTTCTCTTCTATTGAAAAATACATGGTCTAAAAGTTTACATTGCTAGAATTTAAGAGAAGTGACTGTCCTTATTAGTCAATGTATTTTTTTGTTGTGTTTAGTATCACTGATATCTGTACTCAGAAGGCCTGAGTAACAAATGAAACTGAAAACTATAAATGTTATGTTAAAGAGTAACATACAGATAAACAAATCTCACTACTTGGCTTAATTTTTAACAATTCTATCTTATGATACTTTGCTATTTCTAGATAGCCATGGAAGACTGTGATATTTAAAAACAGAAATACAAATGTAGAATGCTTTGAGTTTCTTGAAAGAAAAGATTACACTGGGAACCAAAGAAAGGGAAAGCAGAGCACTTTTTCACCAGTCACCTCCTACCAATAAAAAAAGAACTATTTAATTTGTAAATAAGTAGACTTTTTATAGAGCAGTTCTACATACCATTTACTCAACTGCCATCAACTCTTACATTATCACTTCTATTTCTCTTTCTTATTATCCATCTTATTTGTCCTGTCCCTCCTACTCTTTGTCTCTTAATGAGTAAAGACAAGAAAAAAAAAATAAAGACAAGCTCAGAAAAAAGCGCCAAGTTGAAAAATGTGTAACAGTAGTTTGATGATATTTTCACTCACTTAGAAAAGCATAATGCAATTAACTCTTTTCATTTCAGTGACCTATTTCACAAGCCCATATAATGATAATATCAATAATAAAAATATGGATAATTCAATAGATGGGTTTAGTGTATATTCTAGAATCAGAGGATACACATGGAAAAACATCAACCTTAAAGCACATGCACACACGTTAATTGGCTAAATCTAACTTGGCTGTTACTGAGGCTAGATTACACAATAAATGAGCTCAACCAATATTATTTTAGACAATTAAAATGGTAAGGTTAACAAATAACTTTGTCTCTTTCCACCAATCATAAAATTTTGTTTTGTTGGTTGGTTTTACACCAAAGAAAATCTCATCCATATAACCTTAGTCAGAACATAAGAACATATGACTTGGCATTAGAGAATTGCAGTGAGGGGAATCAATCAAAATATATTAAAATATGATAAATATATATATATAAATATATATATATCCTTCTATGCAATACAATCATCAAAAAAATGTCCATTTCTTTGTTATTTGCTCTTACCCCTTCTTTTGGGTCTGTGTGTAGCCCTCCTCCTGCATGCCCATGCCAACATGTCCTCTTTTCAATTGATGGCCATGCCTGGAAAGCCTATTAAAAACGATTACCAACCAATTTATTAGCTATATCAGAATTTCAGATATTTAAAAACAATAAGAGACAACCTACTCTAATGAATATCCCCAAAACAAATTCAAAGGCATTGCTTTCAGCCTATCAAAGTACAGGAAAACACTTTCATAAAGTTTATAGCTACAATTATATAACGAATATTGAGATTATCAAATAATCATGCAGAAATTACTTTTTCTAAATCACCTTTGAAATTAACATTTAAAATATTTAACTTGTATTATACTTTTACTTAACTTACAGTGGTGTCTTTATTGTCATTCACTACTACCGTTGACAGTCTGTTACTCTTATTGACAAACAAGAACATACAGTTAATTTATATCTATTTGCTTTCCTTTTGTACATATTTTTGTTTTACAATTAATACACGTGATTTTATGCAACTAGATCTTTTTCTTATTACCCTCTGGTCACACATTATTTAGAAACAGGTATTTTTAATGCTTCAAAGTCTATCTTACACTACAGTCATGCACTTTTTATCTTTTCCTATAACCCAGTAAATTTCTTAGCATTAGGAACAGTATCTTTTCTCTTTTTTTTTCATGGTATATACATACCAGTGTCTTAGATATATATATGAAATGCAGATTTTGATGCATGTTGAATTAGCTTATAAAATACTTATCTGCAAATCTCCCAACTAGCCACAACTATTATCATACATACAATAAAATTTTAAGAGGCCTTAAATTCAGAGATATATGAAAATAAATCCATTTTAGAAAATACAGGTAACAAATATTAATAATTATATCTTAATTTTAGGCTTGCTAATCTTGAACACCTTTTTACAAATAATGCTTCAATGATGAACACAGATTTAATGATGCTTTTTCAGTAATTACCATGATCAATTATTAATGAACAATTCTTCACAAACACCAATATGCATCAATACCATCTCAAGACCAGGCTATAAAAACGGAATTACAAGAAGCAAACTACCTTCTTGTTCTCACCAGTTGAAACACAAGAACAGCCATAAATGGGTTATTGACTTTGGATCAACAATCTTAAAACACTTTGTAAAAGGAAAACATCAAAAGGTAATTTCTAGTCTGAAATGTCTCTTTATGAAGTTTTTTCCTCAAAAAGGCAAAGCAACACATTTTATCATGGGGTCTGGTGAATAACACATAAAATAATGAGGTCTTAAAGCAAAAGCCTAAAATGTAAATAAAATTCATGGCATCGTGGACAATGACACAATTAAGCATATTTTCCCTGAATGCTTTAGTTTAATGATGGAAAATTTTTCAATGCTACATCCTCTGAATAAATCAGAACAAAGTTCTATACTTCAATGGGAAATAACTAGGAAGAAATGTGAAAGTAGACTATTTTTTTAATTTTCTATCATAGAGATTTAACTGTTTCATTTTCAAGCACTGGAAATTTTTTAAAGATGTCTCTCATCTACATTAGCTATGAAAAATAACCCTCATCAACATGTAAACTAGACCAGGGAGATGGCTCAGTGGAATAAGCACTTCCCTGGCAAGTGCAAGGGCCTGAGCTTAATCCCCGGTTCGACCAAAAAAAAAATGTAAACTAAACATCACTTCCCTCATGAGCTCTAACAAGTTTACAATATTGTGATGTTCTGCTGTTTTAAAGTTTTCTAAAGTAAAGAAACTTAACTCACTTGAAAAATTACAAAATTCTATACATCAGATACAAATTACCAGGATATATTTAAATATCAGCAACTGTCACTGCATGTATTGAAGCTTTCTGAAAATGTTACTTCAGTTGGCACAAATCTCAAGAGATTCAGATTTCTCCAGGGGTAGAAAAATAGCATGATTTCTTTCTGCATTTCTAGCAGCAGAAACATGCCTTCTTGCCAATATTTAGAAATGCATTAAAAAGAAAACTATCTGAAAAGCATAAAATATGTATTAAATATATAGAACAAGTTAGGAAATGTTCCAAGGGCTTATATACTTTTCCAACTGTATGTTGAAGTATGGGCTTAATCTTACCTTTGTAGCATCTAATAAATGTGCTGAACTGTCTTTTCTCCACCTTTGCCATGTAGCATTTCTTAATAAATCTGTGATCTGTTAAAGAGATGGGGAGATTGAGTTTTAGAATGGGCAGTTAATATTTATATTTTTTTCATAAATGTCTATGGTTTCTATCTTAAATGTGCCTGAAAAGGTCATGTGTTGGTAGCTGGATCTCTAGTTGATGGCACTATTAAGGGGGGCACGCCTTCAGGTGGTGTCAACTAGCTGGAGGAATGTTACTGGGGACTCCATCTAGAAGAGTATATTTGGACCCAGGCCCTCTCGCCCCCAACCCTTTGCCCATCCCTAATAGGCATGAGAAGAGCAATTTTGCTTCACCATGTACCACACTCAATAATTCTATTCCTGTCCAAAGTGATGGACCCATGCAACCATATACCCCTGAAAACCTAAACTAAAATAAACTTTTCATACTTAAATGTCATGATCACTGTTCTACCACTGGACAAATTAATCAATAGCCAAAACTTAAAAGAGAAGAAATTTATTTTCTAACATAGTTTCAATCTATGATCAGCTGATTTCAAGGGCATGGCCAGAGGACAGCTGCTCATCCTACATGAGCCAAGAAGCAGAGCAAGAAGGGAGGATCCAAGGACAAGAATCCAACTTTCTAGCTCATGCCCTCAATGATGCACCTGCAAACAGGCACTGCCTCCCAATAGGACATTTAGCTATGAACCCATCAATGGACCAATCCACTCATTATGTGGTATTATATACCACATCATCTACTCACCTTTCAAAACCCCAACTCTGAACCTATGAACATATGGTAAAGCATTCTAGACTTAAACTATAGCAAGTTGTTTACTTCATGTGTTTGTTACAATAGAAAGCTAACATATAAACAAACATATAATTAAAATTTTAATCAATGTAGGGCCAGACAGATAGCTCAGCAGACTAAAGTGCCTGCTTTGGCAGAGCTCAGTGGCTGGGGTTAATCCCAGGGCAGGCTGAGACCATGACTGAGACGGGCATGGTAGTGTGTGCCTGTAATCCCAGTGCTTGGGAGGCTGAACACAGGAGGATCACGCCAAACTTGATCTATGTAGTGAGACCCTGTATACCCTGTCATAAATTAATAAACAAAAATTAGTCAAAATTAAATGCTTATGTTCTTCTCAATGCCTGACTAAGAAGACAAAATTTACAACCCAGGCAGAAAGTAAATTAATTATTAACATGGCAGATTGCATTCTCTGTTCAGGTGGATTAATGCCTCAATATTAAAAAAATCAGTGTTGTACAATACAAAATACCAAAAAGGAAATCAACAACCAAATAATTTCCATTCACCAAAAAGTAGCCAAATTACTGAGAAACCTGCCTCAATTGCTTGCTAAAATAAAATATACAGTAGCTACTTTTTGGTTATGTGTATTTATAAATGTGTAAGGTATTCCCTGAATCAGGAAAATTTCAAACATCAATGGTTGCTTGCACTGTTGTGCTGAAACCAAGCTACTATCCTATTCTATTTCTATATACTCAAATCTCTTCACAACAGTAACCACCCTTGATGCTTTATTGTTTTTCTTACTGGCCTTCTCCAAATTCAGCCCTAGTACAAGCTTTAATCCCCTATTTTTTTGTTTTTCACAAGTCTTTAGTTTATATAACTGAAAATCAAAGCAATATTTAGCTCAATTTGTCACACAGATGTGTAATTCAATCATCTTTGCCTTTTATAATTTGTTCAATTACAAGTAAATCAATATCATTTTTATTTCCTCTCTCAAAACCATGCTTACAGATGGCTGTCAGTTAAAAGACTGGCTATACAATTAAATTAACAACAACAAAATGAAGTGGTATTATATAAAATAAACATAACTACCATCAAATCTAAACCCTTGAAAGGGCCTATAAAACTCCTTCAGAATTACCAACTTTTTATCCTTTTATAAATTAAACCATTTTTCTTTAAACATCTATAATTAATTTTTAAAATATTCATATTCAAAATGAACTTCCTATAGAAAAAAATTGTTAAAATTATCAAATATTTCAAACATATAAACATTATAAAAGAGTAGACCCTTGACTTAGAAACTCAATTTGTTTTCAAGGGCTAGTTTTAAGTCAAGACTAATTTTCTAATAAGAAATAATGAAAATACCCATAATACATTCCAAACCCAAGAATCCCTTAACGGATCTTTTCATAATAAAAAAGGGTTGCATAATGTACATAATTTATCAGAAACACCAATAATTTATAATAAATCATAAAATGTACCTAGTTTACCAGAAACAATTTCATACTGCACTCACCATTCAAGTTGACATTCTTGGCTTGCAGGAAGGGATGATGAAGTGGAAGGTGGCTACTGTTTAGAATGGGTATCCTTTCCTATAAGAACATCAAGAATCTGGCCCTCTGGTGTCTTTTCTCTCCTTGGGAAGTCTGTAACCCAGTAGGACCTGCTTCTGGCTCACTATGACACACCCTTTTCAGAACTAAAGCCTGGTCTAAGGTTGTTCGTTTCTATCTTTGTTGAACAGTGTTCTTTTTTATTGTGATTGCTTTGTTTATATTCCTTTGCTTTCTAGCTTCTTTTCTAGTTTTCTGGGAGCCATTTTTAAAAGAAAATTTAAAAATAAAAATGATAAAGAATTTTATAGCTAGATGATAGGAAATTAACAATGTTATTATATTGCATATTGTTATCTTCAAAGCAGTTGCTCAGATTACCAGAAAAAGGCATGTAAAATTGATCATATAATATAAGCAACTAACTTCTTTTCAATAAACTAATACAAATTAGTAGTACAATTATGTTAGCTATCTTGTGAGCATACACACTCACACACACACATTTTTTCTTTTCTTCTTTTCTCCTTTCTCCCATACCAATTGTTCTTTCCTTTTGAGCAATTTCCCCCCTTTTTCAATATCTATTGTACCTTTTGGAACTCATTTACTGTTTCAATTTCTTAAACTAGGGTGATAATAGTACTAACTGTAGCAATTATATAAAGTACTGCTCAAATCAGTCCAAAAACACAGGCATTTGGACTTAGACTGATGCTTACATACCCTTTTCTGGTATCTCAAGTCTTTGTTAACAATCGCACGGGCTGCTGGCATTTGGTTCTTAACACAAGACTGGTGAAAAGTTAAACTTAAAAATTTCAGTTATAACCCACGTTGTTTCTATATTAAGTTAGTCTTAACCCAAGGGTCCAATGTAACTTACATATGTACTCACTACTCTGACTGAGAAATATATAAAGAAAACCTTTGCCATATTTGTCTTTATTGTCTGTCGCCTACACTATGTTCCCAAAAATAACAAGTACTGATTATTCAAAACATTTTTCATTCTAAATGACAGAGTTCCATTCATATAACAAGTTAACTCCTTTTGAGGACTATTTATGGAACTCGACCATATTGTCCCTATGTGAAAACGCTTTGAATTCTAAACAAAAGATTTAAAAACATTTCCAAAGCAATACATTTTTGTAAATTAGGGATTACTTTTACTTTTAAAAAACTCCAAGGGAAAAACTTAATGAAAATATCTGCCTCACACAACCTGAGGTAGACAACAGGAGGATACAAAATTATTAATTCTGTGGAATTTGATTTGAAGTTAGGGGGTTGGATCAGATGCCCTCTAAGTTCCATCCAATTCTAAAATTCTACTGGGTTGGGGACATAGCTCACTGCTGCAGCACATACCTGGCAAGCAAGAGGTCATGAGTTCAATTTCTGGTACCAAATAAACTAATTTCATTAAAATTCTATGATTTTTATGGAATGGAATGAAACAGCTACTATTATTAAATGATTTTTAAAATATTTGACTGAGATTAGAACTTATTTTTTCAATACATTTAGCATCTGGATTAGAACATCATCCCTCCAAAGGTACACAAAGCAAAAATCATACTGAAGATAACAAACATAATGAATGTGCTGAAATATCAAAGATATCTAGCATAATAAAAATGACAATCTGTTGGCTCTTTTTAGGAATGTAAGTTATAAAAAGAAATTCTGAAAGACATTCTAAACTAAGGAACCTATGACTTAAGCATTATAATTATGCATTCATTTGGGTCACCACTGTTTATCTACTATCACTAAACATTAATCGCTTTTATGTAGACATTCAATAGACATATAAAATAAACACTAGCACCACTGACTAGAATACAAACATACTTCTCTGTAAATGAGATCAATATCCAGCAGCAAAGGAAAATAAAATTGAAGCCTACTTATATTGCAGTTGCATTCCTCCTTTAATTCAGTGTTCACAAAAATTAATTCTACTAATAAATCTAATTAGTTACTAATGACTGCATTGTTTTGTAATGATTAACTTTCATAATCCAATTTATCCTAAGTGCATAAAACATTTAAAGAATTACCCTAATAATAAAAGAGATTAAAGGTCTGGGTGTATAGCTCAGGGCTTGATAACCAGAATTATAAAACTAACAAAATAAAAATAAAGAGATTATATATGTACTGTCAGTCCATCAAGGATTTTTGATTCAATTACATAGTCTGCATCCCCGGAGCACTAGGAAATAAAGTAAGTCTACAGGTATCCCTCCATGATACATGTAATGCTTCACAATATCAGTCACATGTGAACATAGTTATCTGATCATTAATCACCTATGACTGAGACCTAAAACTTTTAAAATTAAACTCTTAAAGGAACCTACCATGATTTAAAACTGTACATTACTTACTTTACTAGATTTCTTTTCCCCACCGCCTAAAATCTAGTGAGGGATAAGATGGTTATGGGAAAAAAAAAGAGAAGAAAAGGGAGAAAGTGTGAGAAATGGTAGGTTAACTTGAAGTTTCTATAAAGAAAAATGTAGGAATCAATCTAAAAAAGAAACTGAAACAGCTGTACACTAAAAACTATAGTATACTGAAAAAGGAGACAGAGTAAGACATCAGAAAATAGCAAGCAACATATACTCTGTTCTTTGATAGGCTGAATCAATAGAGTAAAAACGGCCATACTTTCAAAATTATTATACAAATTTAATACAATCCTAATCAAAATACCAGAATTATATCTCACAGAACTAAACAACAACAACAAAAAAAATCCTAAAATTCCTATGGAAACAAGAGATACCTAGAAAAGCAAAAGCAATTCTGAACAACAAAAGCAAGGTATTTGTAACCATTACAAACACTGATTTGAAATCATTTTATAAAGCTATTATGTTGAAAACAGCATGGTACTAGAAATAAAACAGACCCGAGAACCAATGGAATAGCCCAGAAGATGCAAAAACAACTCCAAGGACACTCATCCACCTTATCTTTGACAGAAGAGCCAAACATCTTCAATGAAGAAAATAATAGCATCTTAAATGGTGCTGGGAAAATTGACTTTCCACATGTCAAAGATTAAAACTAAACCAGTATATCCCACCATACATTGACATAAACTTGAAATGGATCAAAAACCTAAATAACATAAAATTAAAAGGGAGGGTGGCTGGCAAGACACTCAGTGGACTAAAGTACCTGCTTAGGCCAGCTTAGGCAAGGGCAGGGACCCTAGTTCGATCTTTGGCACCACATGTCATGCCAGCCTTGCCCCAGGGCGGGCTTAGTGGGCCAGAGTCTGGGTTTGGTGGCACATGCCTATAATCCCAGTGATGGGGAGGCTGAAAGCAAGAGTATCACCATTGTGTAGTGAGACCCTGCAACAACCAAATACATTTAAAAAAAAGAAAAGGAACAAAGATCTGAAATACTGAAACAAAAGCATTTAATCTGCCTAAAGGTAAAAATAAGTAAAACTCCTACATAGATAGGTATAAGCAAAGATTTTATGAAAAACCCCAATCACAAAGGAAGTATTATAAAAAATCAACAACTGGGATCTTATTAAAAAGCCTTTGCATAGCAAAGGAAACCATAAACAGAGTGAACAGACAACTCACAGAATGAGAAAAAAATTGCCAGCCTTGCCTCAAAGCACTAATATTTAAAATATGCACCAAATTTTAAAAAAATCAGACTCTGCAAATATAAGGACCCAATCCAAAAAGGGGCATCTTAAATGAATAGACACTTCTCAGACAAAGTACAAACAGTAAATAAACATGAAAAATGTTCAACATCATTTGAAAAACAGAAATCAAAAGAACACTGAGATTCTCTAGAAAGAATGTCTATTACCCAATATATGAATGCTGGCAACTCTTTTGGGAAAAAGAATCTTTCATTGTTCATGGGAGTGTAAATTGGTAAAATTCTATGACAATCCATATGGTAATACTTTAAAAAACCAAAACTAGAGGTTTCTTTTGAAAGATCTATTCCCTTTCTTGATATATATGGTATGACTTGTATCATACCACAGTCATACATGCACACTCATGTTTATAGGCGCACTATTTGTAATAAGTAAACCTTGGAAACCGCCTAAATGCCCATTAATGGATGAATGGATAAGAAACTGTAGTTTTTACATATAATGGATGACTGAGTTCGGTGGTGCAGAGGAGTAGAGGCCTGCGGCCTAGCCAGCAAAGTTCAGCATAGTTCTAGGAGAAGGGGCTTAGACCTCTAGCTGGGCAGTTGAGCTAAGGCATACTGCTAGGTCCAGCACAGCTTAGACTGCAGCTCAGATCTACAGGAAGATCCATGCAGCATGATGGTGGCAAGGGATAACAGGTAAACTAGTCCTCCTGGATGACTAGGTATGCTAAGGGGAGGGGCCAGACAGAACTCAGGGGAACTACTTTACATGCAAATTCCCAATCTAGGATCTGCTTTGTTATATAGCTATAGTGTTTGCTCCTCTGGTCTAAACAACAATACCACTAGTTACAAAAGTTTGTCAATTTCTAAATTTCACTTGCTGTTATTAGTATTGCTAATTGTACTACTGTAACTAGAATACCTTACTTGCTTTAATCATATGTTCTCCCTTGAGTAATAATATCGGGGGGTGCTGGGATAACAACTCACCAAAACTGACTGAGGACAGTGACAAATGGAAACCAATATCCCACTCTAATAGAGAAGGCAAAATCTTGGGACACAAAAAAAAACCAAGAATTTCTGACACAGAAGAGATACCTAAACAACAGACTCTTTACACAGAGGTTCTGCTTACAGTGATACAGCTACCAGCAATCAAACTTTCACAAAAAATAGCACAGAAATTAGAATAAAGAGTTCTCTCTGAAATAGAAAATGACAAGAGGGAGGAGCAAAATGCAATGTCAGGCCCCGAGCCCACCCAGAACACAGGAGCCATCAGCATACAAGAAACTGTAAGTCACACACCTGAAATCTCTGAAATAACAGTACCTAAAGTAAAGAAACAACTGCAGAAGAGTACAGAGGAAATTAGATCAATAATAATCTCCCAGGTTAAAAAAAATAATGATAGCTATAATGAAAGAATTACTAAATGTTTCTAAGGCTACATTTGAGACATTTTTAGGTAAACAGATGTACCTTGAGACCATATTTTTACAGTAAATAAATTAGACATACATGTTTAAATATCACATTATTTTTCTTGTATGAGAAACTGAAAGCAGCCTTATTTATAAGGGCCAAAATGGATGGCAGATATTGGAAAACACGAATAAAATGTCCCAATTAGAATGAGAATAAGCAAGAGAAGAATGGAAGTTAAAAGAAATAAAAGGGGAGAAATAGAAACAAAATATTTGTAAAAAAAAAAAAAAGGAGGAAAGAAAGATAGGAGGCAGGAGAGCAAAACTGGGTAAAAAGAATCAACATATATGACGTACAGGTAAAAATCCCCTATAGTGAATGTGATTACTATGTATATCAAAAGTACATCAATAAGATTAACTTTTTTTTAAGATTAACTTCTTAAAAAAAGTTTCTAATTGTAATTCTTAGCTGAAACTTAAAAGCAAACGATTTTTATAGTATATATTCAATAAATACTCGCTGCCTGAAATGGATAAAAGGCAGTACACATAAACATTTTGCATAGTACACAAGACAAAATTGTCAAGTTGAATTCTATAATTATGAATTTAACGACTGTAGATCAGGATTGTGGTACACAGTATCTTGTAAATAACTGTATAGTTATTTGTTTTGGAAGAACATTAACAAAGGTGAAGCTAGGAAAAAAATCTGTAACATAATATACCAAAAGTAATTTTCCCACAATTTTCTATCACCAGTATCCACTATTGTTCCTGACACCACGACCTAACTTATAGCTATGTATTTTGTTTTATACATAAGATGTACAATCTAACAGACGGAAAAGAAAAACTTGTACAAATATTTCAATGTTAAATTTATAAGAAATGGCTTGGGGGCCTGCCCATTACCTCAGTTGTTTAAGTGACTGATTAAACAAAGCAATCAGGATGCTGTGGCTCGATCCCCAGATCCGCAAGCCTTACCAGACCTGCCCTGAAGCATCCAGAGCCAGGCAAAAAAAAAAAAAAAAAAAAAAAAAAAACCACTTAGATATTCACAGGATGGGTTTTGTTAAGGCTGTCAAGAATAAGGCCTACTTTAAGAGATACCAAGTGAAGTTCAGAAGATGATGAGAGGGCAAAACTGATTACTATGCTAGCAAACACTTGGTAATACAGGACAAAAATAAGTACAACACACCTAAGTACAGGATGATAGTTCGTGTAACTAACAGAGATATCAATTGTCAGATTGCTTATGCCCGTATTGCAGGGGATATGATAGTCTGTAAGGCATATACACATGAACTACCAAAATATGGTGAGAAAGTTGGCCTAACAAATTATGCTGCAGCATATTGTAGTGGCCTGCTGTTGGCCTGTGGGCTTCTCAATAGGTTTGGTATGGACAAGATCTTTGAAAGCCAGATGAAGGTGACTGGAGATGAATACGATGTGGAAAGCACTGATGGCAAACCTGGTGCCTTCACCTGCTATTTGGATGCTGGCCTTGCCAGAACTACAACTGGCAATAAAGTTTTTGGAGCCCTAAAGGGTGCTGTGGATGGAGGCTTGTCTATCCCTCACAGTACCAAACGATTCCCTGGTTATGATTCTGAAAGCAAGGAGTTCAATGCAGAAGTACATGGGAAGCACATCACGGGTCAGAATGCCACAGACTATATGCGTTACCTAATGGAAGAAGATGAAGATGCTTACAAGAAATGGTTCTCTCAGTACATAAAGAACAGTGTAACTCCAGACATGGAGGAAATGTATAAGAAAGCTCATGCTGCTATAGGAGAGAATCTAGTCTATGAAAAGACGCTGAAGAGAGAAGTTAAAAAGAAGAGGTGGAACTGTCCCAAAATGTCCCTTGCCCAGAAGAAAGATCGGGTAGCTCAAAAGAAGGCAAGCTTCCTCAGAGCTCAGGAGCGGGCAGCTGAGAGTTAAACCGAATTTCTGTGAAGATTTTTTCAGATAAGACCAATAAACTTATTCATCAAGAAAAAAAAGGAAAAGAAATGACTTGTGGGGCCATCAAGATAGCTCAACAGTTGAAAGCACCTACTTAGACAAACATAGGCAAATGCAGGTACTGTGGCTTGATCCCTGGCACCACATTCTCTGCCAACCCCATCCCCAGGGCAGGCTGAGTCAGCCATAGGAAAAAAAAAAAAAGAAATGACTTGTGTTACTAAAAATTTTCTTGGGGCTGGGGAGATAGCTCAGTAGAATAAGCACTTGCCTGGCAAGCACAAGATTCTAAGTTCAATCACTGGTACTAAAAAAAAACAAAACTTTTTCTTAAACCCCACAAAAGTAAAATTAATAAATTTATTGAGACATGATATGAATACAAGTTACTTTTGGCTTCTACAACTATAAGACGTGCTCAAAGTTATAGCAATTAGCTTCCAGACACTTATTAGTATGGCAAATTTCTGCCTGGGTAAACTAGATTACTGCACATGCATTCTCAATTTCTTCTCTAAGGGCCAGCAGTATAGGGAGTTTTCTGTGACATATGATATTCACTAGGGTCCCCCATATGACAATGACACTAGATGTAGAAATATACTATATTTCTCTTCCTCACTTGTGAATACGCACTTTGGACAGATTGTGTGTAGTGAGACAAATATTAGGCAAAGGAACAATGAACATATCTGTCTCCTTACATATTTACTTACCTTGTGCATATGGTAATAGCACCTGAAATCTACTCTTGGCAAATTGCCTGTATACAACTTAGAATTATTACCCATTCACCATGCTTCACATTAGAACTCTAGGCTTAAACACTATACAAACCGCAAGTTTTTGCCAATATCTCCACATTTTCTCTGCTTCTTTGAGCTGCCCCTAAACTAATATTCTATTGTTAGGATGATTTTATTTAGGTTTGCATGATACTAGAGATACAAAGTTGTGCATATGCCAGGCTAGTGTTCTACCACTGAGCTACACCTCCAACCTCTTGCTGTTTCACTGTATTTAACATTTTTAGGTTTCACACACAATTGAGATCCTGAGGTATTTTTGATGTTTTTCACTCAGCACAATGTCTAGGCTCATCTGTGCTATTACAAATGACAAAAAACTTTCTTCTTTTTTTAAAGCTCAATAATACCTCCCCAAAATACCACATTAAGTAGATAGATGTGCATATGAATATTATATATATATATGAATATAATTCATATATATATATGAATGTATATATATATATATACACACACACACACACACACACACACACACACAATTTTCCCATTTTATACATAACACACACAAACACACTATAATTTCTACATGCATTCATCATTAATAGACACTTTAATAGGGCTGGCCTGATAGCTCAGAGGACTAAAGCACCTGCCGGCACAGTGCATTGGTGGTCCCCAACCTGCCATGCCAGCCCTGCCTATGGGTGTACTGAGATGGCAATTGAGACTGGGTGTGGTGGCATGTGCATATAATCCCAGCACTTGGGTGGCTGGAAACAGGAGAATCACTATTGAGTCCAATCTATGTAGTGAGACCCTGTAGACCCTGTCCTAAATAAAGGAAAAAAAAAAGACACTTTGGTTGTCCCCATATCTTGGCCATTGTGAATAATGCTGCAGTGAACATAGGGAGTGCAGACATCACTTTGAAATGTTTATTTCATTTCCTTAGATTGTATAAGGATTGGTACATCATATATTAGTTCCATTTTTAATATATGGAAGAACCTCCATTCTGTTTTTCATAGATAGTTGTACCAGTAGTTTTTCATCAGTAATGTATCAATTTATGCTCTCATCAATAGGGTATAAGATTTCCTTTTCTCCACAACTTCACGAACACTTGCTATCTTTTATCTTTTTAACAGAATCCTAAAAGATGTGAGATGATATCTCATTGTAGTTTCAGCATTCATTTCCCTTGGTGATTAGTAATGTTGTGCATTTTTTATGCATCTCTTGGCTATTTAAATACAGATCTTCCTTGGGAAAATGTCTATTCAGGATCTTTGCCCATTTTTAAAACAGATTTTGTTTTTTTTAATTTTAGGGAAAGGTCGGCTGGGTGTTCAGGGTCTCACTACTAGATAGGGCTCATAGTGATCCACTTGTTTACAGCCTCACAAGAGCTGGGATTACAGGAGCGAACCACCAAGCTCAGTCTCATCTTGGCATGCCCCAGGGACGGGGCCAGCACAGCAGGCCTGGGGATTGAACACCTGGCGTCTGTGCCTGCTTATAGGTGCTTTAATCCACTGAGATATTTGGCCAGCTTTTTTTTTTCATGAAAACATTTTTAGAAAATTCTTAGCATAGTTCCTAAAAAATAGATGGCATACTGGATTGGCTCAAGTACTATAGATTGCTGATCCTTGGTCTAGAGAAATTCTAAACCGCTCTGAGATCTCTTAAGAGTTTGGTGAGAGAGGAAGGGAGACAAGAAGGGAGGGAGGTAGAGAAAGAGACAGAAAGGGAAAAAGGGATGCAGGGAGGAAGAGATCCTTCATTAAAAAAAGATCCCTGCCATCATCATCAAATACACATGCACACACACACACACACACACACACACACACACACACACACACACACACAAAACAATATGCAGATATCTTTCTTCAAATGTTTTTTCTTTTTTCTACCAAAAATTATCTGCAGGATCAGGACAACAGCAGAAAGCCCCATTTAGCAGACAGCACAAAATCTCATCACGTCTGCTTAGACAACTTCTGCAAATTGAGTTTCTTTGTTCCCACTAACGTAAAAATCAGTATTGTCATGAAAGTTGATCACAGCTTCATTAGTTTTAGGTAAGTGCTGTGATATTCCATACTGTTTGCTAAAAGAGTAAAAAATAATTTCAGAACTTCTGCCAAATTAAAGACAAGACAGAAAACAGGGACAGAGATTATTAACATTTACCAAAAAAACTTCTTCATAATTAACTCCCTTCAAATCATGAAGTTGGGGCAAACACAAACTCTTTTATCTTATTAAAAATAAATTTACAGAGGACATATCTAATAGTGAATTATTAAAGAAGCCAAGAACTTTTAGAGAATTGCTATCAATTTTAGTACTTCTAGGGGCTAGGGAGATGGCTCAGTGGAATAAATGCTTCCCTAGCAAGTGCAAGAAAGAGCCTGACTTCAATTTCAGGTTCTGCAAAAAAAAAAAAAAAAACTCCACTTTGATGGCAATGTGTAATAGTAGGGTCATGCTTGGAATGCCTGTCGTTCTGGTGTTATAAATATGTACTTCAAACTTATCATTCTTAATAGCTGAGTAATACTCCATTATATAGAAATACCACATCTTTTTCAACCATTCTGCATGTGATGGACATCTTGGTTGTTTCCAAGATTTTGCTATCACACATTGTGCTGCTATAAACATAGGTATACATATATCTCTATGATACAGTGTATCCAAATCCTTTGGGAAAATTCCCAGTAGGGGGATAGCTGGCTTGAATGGGATTTCTAGTCCTATTCTTTTGAGGAGTCTCCATACTGACCTCCACAATGGTTG
>PVKA01036060.1:0-22127 GCA_004027165.1 Ctenomys sociabilis
ATACACCATGACCAGGTAGGATTCATCCCAGGGATGCAAGGATGGTTCAATATTCGAAAATCTATAAATGTAATACACTATATTAATAGATTGAAATCTAAAAACCACATGATCATCTCAATTGATGCAGAGAAAGCCTTTGACAAAGTCCAACACTCATTCATTTTCAAGGTCCTACGGAAAATTGGAATAGATGGACTCTATCTTAACTTGATAAAAGCCATCTATGTCAACCCAAAAGCTCATATAATCCTAAATGGGGAAAAACTGAAATCTTTTACTCTTAAATGAGGTACAAGACAAGGATGTCCTCTATCACCCCTCCTATTCAATATAGTGTTGGAATCCTTAGCAACAGCCATTAGAAAAGAGGGAGAAATAAAAGGAATAAGAATAGGAAAAGAAGAAGTTAAATTATCACTATTTGCAGATGACATGATACTTTAATTGGAAGACCCCAAAAATTCCACCAAGAAACTACTAGAACTGATAGGGAAATTCAGTAGCATAGCAGGTTACAAAATCAATACGCAGAAGTCAATAGCATTCCTCTATACAGATAACGAACAGACTGAAAGGGAAACTATAGAAACAATATCTTTCACAATAGCACCGCGGAAAATGAAATACCTTGGGATTCACTTAACCAAGGAAGTCAAAGATCATTTCACAGAAAATTACAACACCCTAAGAAAAGAGATTATGGAGGATTTCAGAAAATGGAAAGATATTCCATGCTCCTGGATAGGAAGATCCAACATCGTGAAGATGGCCATACTTCCAAATTTGAGGCATTTCTGCTGAAATATTTAAGGCAATCACATGGAAACATTAGGAAATCCATACCAAGGACAGTCAACATAACAAAGGCCTTACTTTTTTAAGTCAAAGTAGTGAGAGATGAAACAGACACTGTACAATTGTTCCAGAATGGTGGACATTAAATAAGCAGCAGGACACATGTAATACAGGGTTGGAACCCAGACCAGGAAACAAACAAACAAAAGACTGCTGTACCATTTTTTCTTTATAGCAAATATATACAGAGCCACTGACAGGTGCACGTCTGTAGTTCTTTATTTGGATCACTATATTGTGTTTAAGCGCATAAAAGAATTTATTTAAGAAAGCACTCACTAAATTATTTAAACATGAAAAATCAAATTCTTAGCTTTCAAATGTTTGGTAACATTTAAATATCTATATAAAGATGATAAGAAAATCTTTTATACTTTTTCTTTTTCTCATTTTTCTTTTTTAAATTTTTTGTAATAATTTATTCAGAAACAAATAACAATGAGACACTTTCAAAACCGATTAGTAGAACATCTGCAACAATTAATACATTATATGATGTTGCCTCAGGGATTATTCATTGTAAAAGATGCAGACATGATATCCTGTCCAAACACTATTAGAATAATTCTTTCTATTCATTGAATTAAGAGAATGTAGCTGTGTATCTATCCTATTTTGAATGTACAGATACAAAATGGTTGTTAATTTGTATCTCTTTATTTATTTAGTTTTGTCAGAGAAGGGTATTCCATTGTCATTTAAAAGTCATAGGTTCCTTGAATTCAGCACAATATTTCAATATAGCCCAATAGTCCATAATAGTAGTGGGTTTTCTGTAAGACTAGACAAGTAAAAGGTTTTGCAATTAAAATCATAGAATGCATGTTAAATATTTTTGTCATAAGTGTAAAAGGCAAAGAAAATAACACATTTGTAGTATAAATTATATTGTTACCTCCGATATAAGTTCATCTAGAAAATATTATAATTAAATAATTTTTAAATGCAGATTTAAAGTATATTCTGTACAGTCTGAAGTAACCTTAACTTGAATTTGAAGGAATTATGAGCAGTTGTGTACACACTCATTAATTTGCTATTTCATAGGATCTCACCTGTGTTATTCACCCTCTGGGAACACTAAGCTAATTACATTCTCACCAGTGAAATGTGCAGAATAATTAAAATTGTCAAAATCTCCAATGTACACAAATCCTGAAGCTGTTCAAATAAACAAAACAAGCCAATATAAATGGAATCACTTTCAGGTCATTTTTAGTTGTTGGGGTGTTAAAGAAAAATAACAGAGAAACCAGCAAAAAGTATGTAATATTGAAATTACAAATCTGTGGCAGAAATTTTATGTTGTAAAAATATAACAAATAATGCAACTTTACACCCATGGAATGTTTCCTCTTTTGTAACATATAATCTTATCTCCACCACATTTTTATATAAAAAAGGAAAAGTCAGATATAATAGGGAAAAGAGTGATGAATAGTGAGAACCCAACTTAATTTGCAATATTCCCAAAGATGAAGGTCTTCAAGTAAATCTGTGGGGTCTGAAACATTCTGAACTCAACTTAAATGATGAATTCTATACCAAGAAACGTTCGGTAATTTCATCTTGCATAACATTAAACTATTATAGAAAGAAAATTCTTAATCGGAATAGCATTGCAAGATCACTTCTTTGAATTCTTTTTCCACTTCAAGTCTAAAAAAATGATGAACAGACAAGAGCATGTGCTCAAAAGAATTTAAGAATTACATGGACTGTAAAGGTAAACGGCATAGAAACGAGCAAATGAATAAACAAAGATGTGAAACACTATTCTGAATTTGCTCTGAGAATAAAAGTAAATGACCATGACTTAAAGTTTCATCTGCTGGAGAACAATGAGTATTTAAATCAACCAGTTGGGCAAGTGGATACAGACCTGAATGCGTGGAGGCCCTCAGCCACCCGCAGGGGGCCGAAAAGAGCCTCTGCTGAGTCATATGTGTAAGCAAAGTATCTCTCTGTGTATGTAGGAAAGCACTTAAAATAGGTACTGGGGGCCGAGGAGATGGCTCAGTGGAATAAGTGCTTTCTTGGTAAGCTCAGAGCCTGAGTTCAATCCCCGGTTCAGTAAAAACAAACAAACGAACAAAAAAAAAAAAAAAAAAAAAAAAAAAAAAAAAAAAAAAAAAAAAAAAAAAAAAAAAAAAAAAAAAAAAAAAAAAAAAAAAGAAGAAAACAAACATAGGTACTAAGAAGAAAATAATGATTAATAAAAGATGAAGTGGGCTCATTTAAATGTGTTGTAACATTTTGTCTGAATAATTAAAGCATAGATATTCAAACAAATTTCTAGAGTAAGAAGAGTTACATGGATTCTTTCTTGTTAGGAGGTTGGAGATGTGAGAATGTGCTGAAAATTCCTAAATTTGACTGCAACCTTTTTGTACTTTTCTCATCTCACTGCTGTTTTGTTTTGTTTTGTCTATGACAGAATAATTACTTGACCATTCATAGGCCATTTGACCTCTGAGCTTCCCAATTCAAACGCTATACATAATTATATATTTGTGCCACGGCAGGCAAAAGCGAATCAACTTAGATGTAAAGTTTGAACCTGCTTTGTTTTACTAATACAATACTCTAAGGAAGCAGATCAAAGTGAATTTTTCTCTTTATATGCCAAGATTTCAGAATAAAAGTTATACAATTAACTTTTTATATTGTTCTTGCATAAAAAATTCATATATATACCCCAAAATGTTATGCTAGATTTGACAGAAAAATAACACCCATTAGTAGACATCAAAAGCATCCAAACAGCAAAGGTATTCCAAGCTGCTTTAAAAAATGATTACTCACCTTTCAAACTAGAGACAGAATTGCTCATGGCTCTTCTTTCTTAAGGCAGCTAGTGATGGGGTGATGCTACGGGAGGCGAAAGCCTAATCATAGATGCGTGATCAGCCCAAGTGGTTCAGCAAGGGGAACAAAGTGTGGTTCAAAGCTGACAGATGGAAAATCCCTGTCAAAGGCTATTTCACGTGGAGAAAAATCTCATAAATTTGGGGAACAAAGGTCATTTACCTCTGTGTAGCGGGAGCTCCTGAAGTTGAGGACAAAATTTAATTTGAAAAAAGCGAAGTAAAGCAAGGAGAATGCTGCGAACTGGGGCATCTCTGTCTTGTCTACCTTAACAAAACATGACAATCAGTGGTTTTTCCCTAACTTGGACCACTGGCTTTTTTGAGAAGATAATCATCTACTGTAGATTCAAATTTGCAGTGTCAGAATTGATAAATGGATACATTCATTGACCACATCTGTAATTGTTTATATTGCCATTATGTTTTATTTAGAAGTAAACTGCAATTTTAAAATTAATCCATTATTTTTGTTTGTTTGAAACAGTGTCAGTATATAAATCTCAAAATTGTAGTCCTCCTGTCTCTGTCTCCTGAAGGCTTGGATTACAGGTGTGCACCCACATGCCTGGCCTGAAAGCTTCAATTATACAGAAGTATGACAAATTTGATACAGTGTTTAGAAAGTTTCAAGTAAACAGTTCATATATTTTAAACTTTATAACTGACATGTACATAATAGAAAAATCTTCAAAACTGTGGCATTATCTTGTGAACTATTTCAAATTGAACACATGAACATACTCTATTTCTCCATTTAATTAATATCTATACTTGACTATTGAAAAGATGTTCATGATGGTCACTTACTTGCTTACTTTTTCTTTTTTAAATGCTGTTGTTGTTATTTTTATATATTTGGTACAGGGTCTCACTATTCAGCTCATAGTGATCCTCCTGCTTTAGCCTCCCCAGGACTAGGATTACAGGTGTGTGCCACCATGCCTAGGCTCTGTGGCTCAGGGGGCCCTGGGGTGGGACTGGTGGGACCTGGGGTGCTGGAGATCCAACCCAGTCCACGTGCTTCCCTAAGCAGATGCTTGGTCTGCTGAGCCATCTCGCTGGCCTACTTGTTTTACTAGCTACATATTCATGTCTGATGAGTACAACTTATTGTTGCTTTGTTCTGAAATTGGTGTGAACAGACTAATATTTTATGTTAATTTCTTACTAATTCCTAACATGTGTGTAGTCTGATTTGTTTATTTCTATGTTATGAAGTATACTGTTTTATAAATTACCATATTTATTTAATCATTCTGAAGTGTGTTAATATATTAGAACTTTTAAGTATAATTGTTTATGCTTAAAAAATATGTGTGCACATATTTCTGTTGGGCAAATGTACAGCAGAAGTTTTACAAGTGTGTGGCCCTTCCATTTATCTCCATAAAGCTAAGTTATTCCTTCAAAGTAGTTTTTTCAGTTCACACTCACAGGTGCTGTATTGTGAGAATTTTCACTTTCCATATTTTTATACTTGATGATAGAAGCTTTTAAATTTTAACCCATTGGTGGACTATTCACACACAAATGACACTTTTACGTTTTTGTTCATTGGTTAGTATAACAAATATGAACTTGTACCTAGTCTACTTATCTCTAGACATTTCTCCAAGGAGTCAAAGATCATAATACTACTACCCAAAGCATGGTGAAGGGTTCTAACTAGTAATTCACATTATATGGCTAATGTCAGAGCCTCTCAGCAGGGACACTATGCCAGTACGAATGCAGGACCAGTAACAATATGTTCACTGAGATGTGAAGCTTGATGTTTTGCACCTAGATTAATTAAAATCAGAGTTTCTGACTTTGTACATATGACTGAATACATGGGTAAGAGTTCTCAGTAAACTCACTGTCACCATGGTTAGCAGACCAGAAACATTCAAGAACCACAGATCTGCCAACATTTTCAAATGATCCTGAACCTTGTAGCTGAAAGTCTCTGCACTTAGTAATATTAGCAGGGAATATTTTTCTGTATCTCTTAAGCTTAGTAAATTCACAAATAAGGTATGTGAATATATATGATTATCTGATTTTGTGTAGTAACTACAAACAATCTTATATTTTAATGGTCATTTGGATAAGTTATAGTATTAAAAACTTGTTTTACTTTTGTTATATTTTCTATCATATTGTTAGATACTTCCTGTTATTATAATTCATTTCTAGAAGTACTTTATGATTTATGCACTATAACTAGTTTACGTATAATTAATGGCAGGTGAAATTCTAATTGGGCCCCAACTTTCTGCCCATTGGTGTCAGCAAAACTAGAAATCAAGATTCAGTCTTACTGTAAGTACAAGTCACAAAGATCTGTTTGCACCACCATCATCTCAGAAGCTCCTATTGGGAACAAAAACCAACTTCCTCTTCGTTCTTTACCCCATCAGAGAGCCTGTCAGAGGACTCAGCCACCCTGTTCCTGGACCTATGATCTGTGCAACTGTGAACTAATAAATAAATATTATGTTAAGGTCACTAAACCTTTTGTCATTTGTTATAGAGCAGTAAAATCTACGTAGTCTCCTTTCATTGGAGGTGATAAATTGATATATTCCAGGACTCTTAATGGATGAAATCAGGATATTACCAAGCCCTTTAATTATATATATATATATGATACTGCTTTTGTAAATTAAGAACAGTAAGAAAATAATAAAAATGTCAAAAAATTAAATAGAACAATTATAACAATCTACTTTAAAAGTCTATGAATGGCATCTATCTTTCCCAAAATATTTTACTGAACTCTACTTAGTCTTACTCTGCCTTGTTTATTTGATACAGGGTCTTACTATGCAGTTCAGGTTCTTATCACCCGTCTGGAGCAGCCGGGAGTCTGGGACCAGCACAGCGCGCAGTGATCGAGCTCCTGCCCTTGTGCCTGCCTGGTAGGTCCTTAGACTGCCCAGCTAAGCCCCCAGCTCTTAGTCTTGTTCTTCTAGTGATTATGAATGGGATTGAATCCTAAAGAAGCAAAACTATGAATAAGAAGGGAGGTACTGGAATAGATTAATTATTCCTCTTGTGACATACTTTTTTATGATTTGTTAAAAATGGTGACCCCTGTACCAAATATGTTTAAAAAAAAAGCAAACAGGTGACCTTTGGCTGAGGAGATAGGGTCAGTGCCTATGTTCCTGCCTGCTTTGAACACAGCTGCAGATATTTGGACGATAGCAAGAGATGAATTTACTGATTTTTTTAAAGATTCTATTAGAAGTCTCATCAAGTATTACTTTATAAATTAAACTATAGGATATATGTAATTTTTGTAGTAAAATTTAAACTTTTAATGGAGATAAACATATGGATAGGTAGTTTGTTATTCCATCAAAATGCATGAATTACACCTCTTTGAATTTTGCAAATTCATTCCAAACATACTCTTTAGACATGTTGTTTCAGAGAAAATTATAATAGTTATATTGATTTTTACTGTTGATTTTATCTGTCAGACTGTTGAATTTATTACTAAATTTACATAGGATTTGGAATTCTCAAGTTTAGACAAAATACCCTTGAAGAACAAATTTTAAATGGCAGGCTCTAACAGATAAAATAATCACTAAGATTATTGGAGAGTCATGACAGGGGTTCAAAATATGAAGGCATAGACTGTCTATATAGATTATTTAAATCATAATAAACATGACAATGTTTAAGTGAACATTTTCTGTGAATTATAAACAATATCAGTAATTAATCATAAGGGGGCAGGGAGATAGCTCAGTAGAATAAGTGCTTCACTGGCAAGCACAGGATCCTGAGTTCAATCCCTGGTACTGAAAAAAAAAAGAGAGAGAGAGAAATTTATCATACACAACTTCCCAGCCGGTCACTCCCAATACCTCCATTTTTAGTAGTTGTGAGTTAATTATAAGTCAGTTAATTAAGATGGTATGGTAATAACATAAAATAGATAATAAAACCAACCACAATAAAAATATCAGCTTCATGACTAGTATGGTGCTATCATGAGGGAGAAAACAGTGATCTTTCACACTATTGGCGATAGACATGCAATGGGAAAATTCAATTTTGATATTTACACCAAAGAAAAGATGCAGTGTCATAGCTTAGATTTGTGACAGGTGTATTTATGTTGAACGCTTAGATTTCTGAAACATCCATTCACTTTATACTTTTAAAATGTTGTTAATTATGGTATTTCCTATGTTACATTTCATATCATGTTTAAAAATCTTTGTCAGTGAAATTTTTGTGATCTTTGTTTTTGAGTGTATAAACAGCATCATACTATTGGCTTGGAAACATTCCATCCCAGACTACTCCAACTAAACATTATATTTTCTGACTTGAGGATTACACACCTCGCAATGTGTAGAAGCTCTAAAACAGATCAGACAAGAGATTATGAAGTGGCTGAAGTAACTTTCTGAAGAATTTTTACATGAACGTCTTTTGATTTGTGTGTCAATAAAACAGTTCCTCTGAATGTGGTTCAGAACCCTCAGGATTCTACATTTTCGTGCAAGCTCATCTGTTGAAACTACTTTTTAATGTATCACAACTCTTATATGCTAATTTTAGGCCAGGGAATATTTGAGTCTGACATTTAAGTCTGGTCTCTCAAATAGACTGTGCAGAATCAAGAAGAATTATTTGACAGCAACAGATGTTGGATACTATTTAAACTCAACATCTGGATAATGGGAATTATTTTTCTTTTTATCCAAATGAGTTGGTGTCATGTGGGCATAATCATTTCTTTTGTAAAGATACAAGGAACATCTAAGATAATGGCTGAAAATATATTTTAAAAGCTAATGTCAATATTAAGATGACAAAATGTTATATAGAAAAGCTGACATTTTAAAATGTCTCATACATAAAATAGAAATCTACATGAAATCAAATGTATGTAGTTACTTGGACTTAAATATGTTTTGAACTATTTTATAAACTTTGTTTAAGAAGAGGTTATATTAGGGTGAATTAGCACACCCTTGAATATCTTTGTAGGGCTTGCCTGTGTAAAATGACTGTCAGAATCCATCACAGATACCTGGCATTGTTAAAGTAACCAGAGGTCTGGGAAACGGCTCAGTAGAATAAGTGCTTGCCTGGCAAGCGCAGGGGCCTGAGTTCAATCTCTGGTTCCGCCAGAAAAGAGTATCTGATACATAATATATGTTCAATAAAGTTTTGCTGAATTAAATCCTATCCACTTATGAGAAACCATCTTGTGTGTTAGGCTAAAATGCTTATAGTGAGTCTCATTAGCTCAAAGCTCAACTAAAGTTATATCTCATTTGCCTTCAAAGTAAATGATAAAAGCATCACTAATTTGTAGTACAAATATTGTTGTCTTTTCTTCTCTTCATAGGTATTTAAGAATTGTTAAGTTGCTCAGTACCAAGAATTCTGCATTTCTTCAAGCTAAGAAGGGAATACAATAGAGAAATTTATTCCTTCACAGGTGCTGTCTACATATAGTACTGCTACACAAATGCAAATTAAATCTGTGTCAGATGAAGGGTTACGATCCAGAGTTTCTGTAGAAGACTTGCTCTTTAATTCAGTGTAATCCACATAGAAACACAAGTCACCTTAAGGGCCCAGGTGCCTCCTACCAACCCCTTCCCCTCTCTTCATGGAGGGACCTGCTTACTGTATTTCACTTCATTATCTTAAGTTTCAAAATATTTTCTCACTGGGTTCTGTTCTAGAAAAATAGAACAGAATAGGTTCTGTTCTAGAAAAATAATTGTTTTTTCAAAATATCAGTAAAAGCCTACTAAATTTAAGTATTAGCTTTTAAAATATTGTGTTCTAGTCTTATTCAACTTACATTATGCAATAAAAATGAAAATAGTTTTGTATTCTCTAAACAAAAAAACTAATTCTTTTCAGAAAGCATAATTTTTAGAATAAATTCTATCAATCATTTTAGTGGTAAAAGAATTGCAATCTTTTATCTTTTGTTCAGTGTACACTAACTAAATGATGCCATTAGTGTACTAAGCATGCATGTAGATTTTAAGAACCAAGCGTTTTTCAATAATGTTCAGTAATAAATATACAGAAATAAGCATTTGCGGTTTATTATTAATTATCCTGCATTCATTTTTTTTAATGTATTTGGTTATTGCAGGGTCCCACTACGCATCTTGGACTCATGGTGATCCTGCTGCTTTCAGCCTCCCCAGCTTGGGATTATAGGCACGCGCCACAAAGCCCAGGCTCGGGCTCGCTCCGCATGCTTGGGGGCGTGGCTGGCATGACATGTGGTGTCAGAGATGGAACCCCAGTTCCCGCACTTGCCTAAGCAGGCGCTTTAGTCCACTGGGCTATCTTGCAAGCCCCTCACATGGTTTTTATATAAGCCTTAAATGAAAGACCATGATAACAGTATGAATACATCTAATTAAAAGCTTTTAAAAATTTAATTACCTATATACCATAAATTTCTTCAGTAGATCAATTAAAGAAATTTCCTCTAATTTCTACAATTCTAAGTCAAAATGGATGGATTCTCATTGCCTGGTAAGCAGCAGTTCTATTTTAATTCTGAATTTCCAAATTATATGTTTTGATAAAGGTGTAAAGACAGCTTAGGGTTCAGTGATGAGATATTTGTTAATTTAAAATATTTTTATTTCTGAGAGAAGGTCATTAATTTTCTATTTTCTCATTTATGAAAGAAAGCACATTGTAAATTTTTGTTCACCTTCTATTTATATATATTATGTATACTTACACATTAGGAAAAAACAGAATTTAAAACAAGAAAACATAATCAGCACAAAACTAAAGATAAATGTTTGATGTTGAATATGTTATTAATATGTAATACATTTAAGTAGAATATATATGTGTGTATTGATGTGTATAACACTATTTTTTTTTAATTTGCTGAATTGGGGATTGAACTCAGGCCCTTGTGCTTGCACAGGAAAGTGTTTACTCCACTGAGCTATCTCCCTGGCCCCTAAATCACTATTTTTAAAAGTAAGTATATAATTTCATGTTGTAGAATATTCTTGATCAATTTAACTATAAAGAACCACATAAGAGATACACATTTTTAAGAGGATTTTTTTTTCAGAAAGTAATGTGATTGTGGTACGCATATTCTGAATAATGTGGGGATATGAGGAAAAACTAACTTTTTCTTTTAGTAAATTACAATCACACCAATGTTTTTTCTATTTTTACAGTTGTTTCCTTATAAAATGATATATATATATATATATATATATATATATATATATACTTTGTTAATATAATTTACACATAACAAATATATTAGGAACAAAGGTAAATAGCTTATTCTAATTCAAAGTGCAAATATTCCACATGATCCTAATATTGACAGGCAGTTCTTTGTTAAATATTAGAAAATTGAAATAATCAAAATAAGTTCTACAGCTATTGATTATACTGATTCGATGTAATGGCAGCACATGTCTACTCTTAAGTTTTCCCTGTGTTTTAAAAAGTTTTGGTTTTTTTGGTTTTGTGGACATAAAACTAAATTAGTTACATTAAATGCTTAGTTTATATTCTATGTTCGTTGTTACGCAAAATCATTTATTCATGTACATATTTACTGGGTTCATAGCTAACCTACAATCTGTTAATCAGCTTAGTTAAATCTAAATACATCTGAAAATACATTTATATTTTAAGACAGAACAAAACAGTATGAAAACGAGAAAAATTAGAAGTGATATACAATTTCACTTAATAAAGTAGTAGGAATTTCAATATTTGTTGTAATATTGTGTCTTCCAACCAGATATTCACATTACCAAATATATGCATATATACAGTAGAAATAACAAAGAAAAAACAAGAAAATACATAGGAAGTTAAGTGGAGAAAAAGTACAAACAGTTGAAAAATTGATGCAAAACAAATTAAGTATTTTCTGCTCCTTTCCATAAACCAGCAGTAATGCACAGTACAGTTGTCCAAAAACCCTGCTTACATACATAGATATATCTCTTTCATCCACTCCTTCTCCTATATAATGTGGTTTAGTTCCCCAAAACTAGAGTATCATGAATAAATTTAAGATATTCAGTTCACCTCTCACAAAATTCAAGAGCATGTTAGTATTAAAGCCATCTCTTTTCATTGCTGTACTAGTTAACAGTGTACTTCTAGGATAAATTTAAGTATGATAAGTGTAATGTCAAGAATCTTACACTTCTAGAATAAGTTTAACTACAGTAAATATAAAGTCAATAATCTTTACATATTGTTCATTTATTTCCTCTTTTTACATGGCTTTCATCTGCCCCTGGACTCTGCCTCATAGAGCCCATGAATCACCACTGCGGGTTCTCCTCCATCAGACATTGAAGGTCTATCTAATAAATTCCCCTGGATGAATATACATGGATTTTCCATTGATTTTGTTCTTCAAAAGAACCCATACTAATGTATTCCATATTAATGGAAATTAATTTGGTCAGGTTAGATAAAAGAAATTGAAAAAATTGTTCTTTTTATTATAAAACATACATTTAATAAATTATATACAGACGGAATGAGTGTGAACACAAAATAGATCATCTATGACAAGCTCACAGGTAACCTTATTAAAAAATTAGAACCACTTCTTCTAAAATCTGAGATAATATAAAGATGTTCATTGGTATCATTTTTATTTAATTTAGCATTTGAAATCCTTGCCAAGGAAATTAGGCATGGCAAGGAAATTTTTCAAATGGCACTCAACAATCAGCCAAACAGCTAAGGGGACTAAAGTGCTTGCTTAAGCAGAGCTCAGCGGCCAAGATTTGATCCCCAACATATCATGCCAGCTCTGCATCTGGGATGCTTTGAGATGGCAATTGAGACTGAGCATGGTGACACTTGCCTATAATCCCAGTGCTTGGGAGGCTGAAAACAGGGGAATTACTACAAGTCTGAGCTGTGTAGTAAGATCCTATATACCCTGTAAACCTTATCCTAAATTCGTAAAACTAAATAAATAAAAATAAAATGGCACCCAAACAGAAATGAATTTTTTGATAGCACAAGTTTATGAATAGTGAATCCTAAATATCATACTAAAGTGCTAGAATTCACATACAAATATGACAATGTTACAAAACAAGAAAATCAAGACCCAAAATAAGTCATGAAGATCACTTTAGAAATTGTCTTTCTAAAAGAAAGCAGGGGAACAATCACATTTACAAATAAATAAAGTACTTAGAAATAATTTATCCAAGGAGTTATAAGACATGTATACAAAAGAAAAAAGAAACTATAAAAAGTTACATGAAAGAAGCTGATGGAAACACAAATTAAAAGACATTTTGTTTTCTTGACTTAGAGTAATATTATTAAAATATCAAAATTCTCTACAGTAGTGTACACTTTCAAATCGGTCCCAAACAAAATTATAAAATTTTAGTAGCAAAAGCCCTGTTTCTGACAGAGCCACAAAAATGTCTCAGATAACCAAGGCAATTATAAGCAAAAAGAACAAAGGTAACAGAGGCACACAACCTGGTTTCACACCATATTACAGAGCAATTTGAAGCAACATGGTGCTGGTGTGAAATTAGACACATTGATACATGGGTCAGGATAGCCAAGACATGGATCCTAACAAGTGTGAGCATTTGCTTTTCAACACATATATCAGAATTACACAACAGGAAAAGGGCCCTCTGCAACAACTGGTGCTGTGAAATGTGAATACCTGTAAGCACAGAAATGAAATCAGATTATTTTCTTCCACCATGTAGAAAAATTAACTCAAAATGAAGAAAAGACTTTAAAATATGACCAGAGACTAACATTACTCAGAGGAAATTAAAGGTGAAGTTCTCATCATATAAGTTTAGATAGGAATTTATTAAGGATTGAATCCAAAGGTATAAGTAACAAAATTTTAAAAGAACAAAAACTAAAAAAAAATTAGTATTATACCAAAAAATTGTATAGCAAAATAAACAATAAAATAAAAAGGTATTTTATTGGTTACAAGAAAGTATTTATGACATACATCTGATAAAAGGTTAGAAACGTGAAACAATTAGAAAAATACCATATAGAGAAAAAGCATTGTGAAATTAAATAAAATTGAGTAAGAGACTTGACTAGACATTTCTTAAAAGAAAACATATAAATTTCCGCACATAGGAGAATTATGCTTAAAGTCCCTAATGACATGGAAAATTAAGATGAAAGCTAAAATCAGATTTTTACCTCACACCTGTGATAATGAAAGAAATCAAAAAAATGAAAGGTAACAATTACCAGCAAAGAAATAAAGAGCAGGAATTCCTTGTACACTGTTAATACAGAAGGAAAGGAGTAGAGCTGTTGTAAAAAACAGGATAGCACACTCTCAAAACATAAGTGCTTACCATATGGCCAAGCATCCTACCTTTGGGTATTTTCCCAAAATATTTGACATCAGTTTCACTTTGAAATTGTTATATTCTTATCGTTATTGCAGTATTATTCATAATAGGCAAATTATGGAGAAAATGTGTCTATGAACAAATTAATGGATAAAGAAAATGTGATATACCTATAAAATGAATCACAGACTTAAAAAAGAAAGCATTTTGGTCCGTTGGGAGACTGTGGAGGAAACAGAGACCACTGTTCTAGTTAAATAGGATAGGCACAGAAAAACATTAGTGTGTGCTCTCATTTATATCTGAAATCTAAGGAAATTAAACTCATAGGTCCAGAGAGTAAAACCATGGTTACAGAGGGTAAGAGTTGAGAAGAGACAGTTGACTATCAAAAACACAAAGTTGCAGAGACAGAATCAAGTTTTTGGTCCAGCCAAATAGCTCAGTGGATTAGAGCAGGTGCAGGGGCTAGGGTTCAATTCCTAGGCCTGCTGTGTGGGCCTGCCCCCAGGGCACACAGAAATCACAATTGAGACTGGGTGTGGTGGCACGTGCCTGTATTCCTAGCTCTTGGGAGGTTGTAAACAGGCAAATCACTATGAGTCTGATCTAGTAGTGAGACCCTGAACACCCCGTACATCCTTCCCTAAATCATGCAGAGAAAAAAAGCATCAGGGTTTTGTTTTTTGGTGAGAATTATTGCATGATATGGTAAATAGTACTGGCATTAGTATACTGACTGTTTCAATATTGCTAGATCAAATGGTATCATCAGAAAGATGAGTATTGGAAATAATAGGTATATTAATTACTATTATTTAATTATTCCAACTGCATTCATAAATCATATCACTTTATATCCCACGAGTATTAATCAAACACAATTTGTTAATTTAGAGTAAAAGGGAGAAAAATAATACTCAAAATATAAAACAGTAAGAAAAAAATTTAAAAAACAGAAATTTAAAAAATGTATTAACATTTTTAGCAGAATGTCAAGACATTGTAAGTCATTTTTAGTAACAACATAATTATGGCAAAAACACCAGACTGTTTCTGATATCTTTCTTTGGTTGGTTACTTAGGGTATTTTTGTGTGTGTATATGTGTCTACTTAGTTCAGTCTGACCTTGAACTCAATACATAGGCGGCTGGCCTCAAACCTGCAGCAACCCTTCTTTTTTAAGCTTCTCACATTCTGGGATTACAAACATGTACCATCATCCTAGTTTTTACCTATTCTTTTCAACTAATATCTCAAATATCGACTATATTCTTGTATATGTTAAAATAGTCATGTACACTTTTGTGCATTCACATGTATTGGAAGTATTCATATAATTTTTCAGGCATTATTTTAGCAGAGTACTATTGATAAGTTTTTAGCAATGTTATATTGTATGAAAGAACCATTGCACATTTATCATATTGGCTATAATCATCTAACCAGTAAAAATCAAGATCAGTTAATGCTGGGAAGAGCTTCATTACCCATTAGTAACTTCTAAGTGATCAGAATGAAAACACATTCCACTACTGTATTGAAAAATCAATTTATTGGGCCAGGGAGATGGCTCAAGGAATAAGCGCTTCCCTGGTAAGTGCAAGGGCCTGAGTTCAATCCCTGATTCCACCAAAAAAAAAAAAAAAAAGTGAAAATTAATTCATAAAAATATGAAGTATCCCTATATTATTTTTGCTATATTTCAGGAATGTTATTAAAACTGAATTATATTATAGTTACTTCCATATTGCTGGTAAAAAAAAATTTCAACAACCACAAATTAAAGAAAGAAAAGTTTATGTTAATTCACAGCTTGCACATGTTTCAGCCCGTAGTCAGCTGGCTCCTCTGTCAGGCAGGTCAGCCTGACAGAGGGGCATGGCAGGAGATAAACAGTGCATGGTATGGCTTTCAGAAAAAAAGTGAAGTAGCAGCAGCAGCAATTCTCCCTTTTATACCATCCAGGCTACAAACCTATCGGATGGAGCTACTGGGCAATTAATTAATTTGTTATGTACTTAGTACTGGGTCTACAGGCTATAATTACTCAGATTGGACTTGAAGTGATTCTCCTGTTTTCAGCAGAGCTGGGATTATAGGCATGGGCCACCACACCCAGTCTCAATCGCTGTCTCAATGCTTCCCAGGGCTGGGGCTGGCAAGTAAAGCTGAGGATTGAACTCCTGTCCCCCGTGTCTGCCTAAGTAGGTGTTGTAATCCATTGAGCTGTCTGGCTGTCTCAAGGAAGAGAATTTTATATGCATTTATATCTGTGTTTGGTTTTAAAACTAAAAGGAAAACAAAGTCTGAGTTTTAAAAGAATTTCTATTTTCATCTGTTTAAAAATGATCCCTTCTACAAATCTCTCAAAAGTTATATCACAGTCATCAAGACAAATGATTTTTGTTTTGGGTTTTCAATAAAATTACATAAAATATGATTATTGTGTATAGAGATTTAAAGAACTGCCTTTAAATTCAGATATATCTTTTATAAAGATGGTGTCTGCTGAATGCCAGCATACTCAGTTTAAGCAATTATGTAATGCAGTTTAAAAACCTTAAATGTCTCATTTGTCACTCTGGCTTATGCATATGAAAAATAGATATTTATGTCAGAATTAAAATTAGTTTTATGGTTCAAACAATAAAGTTGTTTAAGTATGTGTACTAATTTCTCAACAGTAATTCACAGGAGTAGAAGTACTTTGGCATTTTTAATAAGAAAGGATTTAAATTCCTTCTGTGATGGACTAGGCATGGGAGTGCAGGTTTTAAAGGGAACCTGGTAGTCGTGCTTGCACCGTACACCAATTCTCCATCCTTTTTGCCGGCTGCGTGTGCTGGGTGGCTGACTCCCTGGATTGCAGTGGCTCTGTACCCTTGGCTTCTACCTGAATATGGCCTTCCAAAGGTACTAGAGACCAGTGAGTGGGAACACAGTGGCCTGGGATTCTTCTTGCCCCAGTACGACACCTGTCTTTAATTTTGCAAGATCTTTATTTCTGCACCAAGGCAAGAGCAATAGTTCGGAGTCGTTTTTCCAGCCTTACAGCACTTTTAAGTTTTCTTACCAACTTCTCTCATTGGCAGTGAAGGCTTCTTCTGTTTGTGAGCCCTGGCCCTGGTCATCCTACCATTAATGCTCTGTTTTTGTTCATAGTGATTTAAAGTGCTTCACTAATTAAGCTTTTTCTAATTATTTGTACATATCTTCTCTTTCTTATTTGGAGAATAGTTGATCAACCATAGAAACACAAAATTTAAAAAGTCAATATGGCAAAGTGAAACAACTAATCTAGTACTCTGATTATAAAACTGACTTTTTATAGAGCACATGTATAAGCATAACGCATTTGAATGAGACCTTGCATTTTCTTCAAACAACAATTTTAAAAGTAACTCTATTTAATATATTTAAAATTGTATACATAATTTCATTTTGCATATTTAAAATACAAAACAAACAATTGAAATGCAAATTACATATTCTATTTAGATAAATAAAATGAGACTAGCACTAAGAATACGAGATGCACTATCTCTAATTTATCCTTTACTTACTCCCTATGGGACTTTGGAAACCTAAATCTTAATCATAATCATAAACATTTGGCAGCATAATGTATTATTTCATTAAGTGATATTTAAATTATTGGGATAATAGTGTGAATTAAAAAAGAGAGTTAACGTCAATCACCAAGAAAGTGCATGGCATCTGTGTTTATCTATGTCTGTATATAATTTCAATTAGTTTTGAACACTGCAAGGTCAATGTATGAACAAATATATGTAAAATTACCAATGGTACACTAAAGGGGATGAATAAGAGGATGACAGAAGAATAATGTACAGTGCAATATTAATAATCTATAAAGATTTTTGGAGATGAAAGCAAATTTTGAATCAGTGTATTACAGGAAACGAACAAGAAAAAACAAGTGGAAAATTAAAATTGCGATGCTTGACGGTGTTATAAGGAACTTTGGTGATAAGCAACAGGAACAAAAATAAACAGAAGCAGAGGAAGTTCTCAAGGAGGTTATTTCACATACCCTTTAAAGTCTGTAAAGTTGGGATACTGGAAAAAGTAACACATAAGTTCCTATGTCAGCATAAATTATAACACAAAGTGTAAAAGTAATTGTTGTAGTCCAGATGTCAACATTTCTCAAGAATAAGTGGCAATGACTTGTTTCATACATGAATGCAATGAGGATATGTAATGAGTGGCAGACTCTCTTGGTATATATTGGTTGTTCTTGGAAAATAATGAAGAAGAATAAGATTTCTATTTTCAGGTCTAGTGGTATGTGGGGTTTAGAAAAGAAAACAGACACTACTATGGGAAGTGTTCTTACAGAGTTAGGGTTCCTTATAAAAGGAAAATGTAGAGAAGGAATTGAAAGCATAGGACAAATTTTTGGTGGCTGTCTTTGAGTTGCTGGGACAGAATTGAATGTACAGGTAACCTGGAAATGATTTTTGAACCTTGGAATCGATGTTATAAAAAATAAAAGTAGAATTAGGCATTGATAGGCATAGAAGAATGGACAGATAATCAGTAGTCCTGAAATGTACACAAAGAGATAAAAAATATTATTTCTTCAGTTCTGATGATTTTAAGGCATAGGGTGATACATAGGCTACTGCACTGGAAACTCTCCAGGAAGTGTTGCTATATTTTGAAATCATTCAGGGCCAGCCAAATATCTCAGCAGATTAAAATACCTGTGAGTAGGTACAGAGGCCAGAGATTTGATTCCCAGGCCTGCCACACCAGCCCTGCCTCTGAGACACACTGAGATGGTAATTGAGACTGGGCATGATGGCATGCGCTTGTAATTACAGCTCTTGGGAGGCTGTAAACAAGTGGATCACTACAAGTCCGATCTAATAGTGAGGCCCTGGACACTCTGTACACCCTTCCTTAAAATATAAGAAAGAAGGAAAGAAAGAAAGAAAGGAAGAAAGGAAGGAAGGAAGGATGGAAGTAAGGGAGAGAGAGAGAGAGAGAGAGAGAGTAAGAGAGAGAGAGAGAGAAATCATGCATGCAGAGACTCTGAGTTTCACCTTCACTTCTACAAAAGGCAAATTGGAAAGTGGATCTGGAACACTTTTCAGAGCACTACTGTTCTGACCCTCTCCAATCTTGCTGAAATCTAGAAGTGTCCAAGGGAAGTACTATTTGGTATAAAGCATGCAAAGCCCCATGGCTTGCTCTCTATGCTAATTTAGGACTGAGACAGTAGACTCAATATCTGAGACTATGATATATTGAATAAGATGCTGAGAAATCAGATGTGTAAAGAACAGCTACTGTACCAGATGCCTCAAAATTTGCATTCTGGGAGACAAAAAGTCTTCAGAGGCCTTATGTTGGAAAAAATGACTAACGGATGTTAGTCCGTGGTGCATGTAGAATGTGATGACAATTAAGATTTTTAAATGCCACTTCTTTCTCTTCTCTCCATTTTTCCCTGGCACATTTAAATGAATGGTGAAGTCAGAGAACTATAGCCCTGGATAATTCCATAAACTTTGTTTTGAAAAACCTTTCTGCAAAGGTGGCTCAAGAGAATGACTAGACATTTTTCTACTTTAGTAGAGGGCCAAGCCTGTGCAGCGTGCATAGGCTGGGCACTGGCTCCAGAATTCTCTGAGTATGTGGGAAGAATGAAATTTCAGAGCTCAGCACCGGGGTTACAGGTTGGTAGCTCAGGCTGCAACGTGGAGGTGGAAAGGCAAGCAGTCCTCAAGACAGCAAAAGAAAAAGATTAGGGCTGCAGACCTGAATCTAATCAGGCTGATACATGGATGGTCAGCTAGGAATGTGGAAAAAGAAATCATAACACAGAGGTATCCAGGGAGACCTGAGCATTTAAAGGTTTGGGGGCGTCAATCGTTCGGATTTGTTAATTGTTCAAAATGTTGCATACATGAGCAATTCAATATCAAGTTAAGGCAAGAATCTATTATAATAGGGGTCAAGCAGAAGGGAGGGCCAAAAAGAGAAAGCGAGCGAGCAATGAAACTGTATCAGCTGTCCTCCACTGTAGTCTAATTGAAGATTTTAAAGTCTAACTTATTAGCGAGAACTAATGAGCTGTTGACTTATAATGACACACATATTAAAGTACATGTAATATTGAAATTAGCTAGATTATCTCATCATTAGACATTGTTACTAACTAATGTTTTGGAAAATCAGAGTATCCATGAATAGAAGCTACCTTTCCAGAATAACTTCCTTCCTTTCAGTTGTGCTCACCATATCTTTAATATTTCTTTCTATGATCTATATAATTAAGATATGGCATGTGTTTCTGCACTCTATCCAATTTAAGATTGCTCTGTTGATATTTATGTATTTGGATTATCTGCTTCTCTGGCAAACACTGATAAATATTAATAGATAATAAATCTACTTATTTATAAAACAACCTGAATTCCTGTCAATAAACTTGATCAGGCTATTACCTAGGTGGAAATAAGAAATACATTCAAATGTGGGAAGGCAAACACTTTAGAATTTTATTTCTGCTCACATTACAGTTCTTCATGATCGGGGCTGCCTCTTCTCTACATGACGTTTCAGTGACCAAGGCTTCATTTCTGAATCTATCATCTCTTAATGACCTATTATTGAATGTATTCAAGTGACAAAAGTGGAGGGATATGAGCAGACACTTCTGCAAATTAAAACATTCACTTAAAGGCACACATTTACTTTTTCTCTCATGACTTCAAAAAGAATCAATAAGACCCCCACCCCACAGGAGGAACATGTGGCTGTGAATGAGCAGCAGCTGTTAGTTACTATTCTGTTCAATAGAAAAGGTGGGAATGAAATTTGGTAGACCAGGTAGTCTAAATCATTCTTCTGAAACTCAAATACTAGTGTGTACCCTTCTGCATTTACTGCTTTCCCTAGGAACACATTCCGAAGTCCTATCCAGTCATTTCATTCATATTAATGTCCAGTGTCTCTGAATGAGGCCTAAACTTCATATCCTATAAGACTGAGTAAGTGCTACACCTATATCTGGTATAGTGAGGACATGGATTTCACCAGCGTTATAGTGAAAAGTAACTTGGGTCAGGGTCAATTTTGGTAGCTTACTGTGGATGAGAAAGAGTCTACCATTCCCTGGAAGCTTCTAGAGATTGCTGTTGTAGGTATATAGGTCAGTGGTTTGATCTGCTTGTTATCCATATGCTCATTCCTTTTCAGTATATCCCTCAAATGTGTGATCAGAGGGCTGCAGTTCAAGCAACATGGCTGTAGTACTGTGTATGGCTGGCTAATAACTGACCTAATTAAATCAAAATTCTATAAGAATTGGTGTTTTTCATCTTCAGCCTTGTTCTCATGCTTATGAGAACATTTTATAAGAAAGATGCCATTCCTTCTCACATATACAGAGCAGAAATACTTTGTATTATATATCACATAGTTGCATGCAAGAAACATAGGGAAACTTACAGAATAACTCCAGGTAAATGTTGATAATTTCTAAACTTTGCTTTGGGCTTCAGCTTATGACAAGTATGACACCTAAAGACATTGAAAATATCAATTCAATAAATTCTAAAATTGATGGTATGAGTAGATAGGATTTTGAAAGCTAATTAGGTGTTGAGGTTGAGCCCTCCTGAATAGAATTAATGCCTTTACAAAAGGTTGTTGAGAAACTTCTGTTCCTTCTCTTGTGTGACTGTGTTATGAAATTTGGCCATCCTGTGATGAAGCAGTAGGCACTGGATATGCAGGGGCATTGCCCTCAGACTCACCAGCTTCCAGAGCTGTGAACAATAGCATTATGCTATTTATTTGACTCCCAGTAATGATAGATTTCTATAATAATTGGGCAAGCTAAGACAGAAAATTGGTGCAAGGAACTGAGTTTTCTTCTCAAACAATGTCTAAAAATACAAATGCAGAGGCAGCGCGGCCAACTCCGCCATCTTGCTCCATCCCGCCCGCCCCCGCCCAGCTCCTGAGACCGGCCAGAGACAGCGCGGCCGA
>PVKA01036061.1:0-22125 GCA_004027165.1 Ctenomys sociabilis
TAATAAAAGCTATTTGTTTCTTAAAAATGATGTAAAAATAAAATATTTTTAAAATACTAGTTTATGTGTAATCAAGTAACAACTTCTTAAACCAAGTATGAAATATCATAGATAGCTTTAAAATTAATGCATAAGTAAATAATAACTATTTAACCATAAATTATAAAATAAATGTATACATTCTTTCTAATGGGATACGCCATTATTCTGAAGGTCTAGGAATCCCCTTACAATTCAATAATGGAAAGCATATAACAAGGTCTTTTGTAAAAATTCAATCCTGGGGCCTGTCATGCCGACCCCATCCCCAGGACACTGAGACAGCAATTAACACTGGGCATGTTGGCATGTGCCTGTAATCACAGCACTTGCGAGATTGTAAACAGGCTCACCAGGAGTCTGGTCCAGTAGTGAGATCCTGAACACCCTGTAGACCCTTCCCTAAAATAAGAGAGAGAGAGAGAGAGAGAGAGAGAGAGAGAGAGTTTTCAATCAAGTTGTATCAGATTCTTTGGGAAAAGGGAGCTTGAAATTTACACAAAACTAAGATGTGACAAGAAAAATTCATGGGGCTTGCTTCTCTGATTTCATGTAGGCTGGCCAGTACTAATGAGGCCATGAAGTTAGTAACTCTGCCCATTTAGTACATTAGTGGATTGAAGATCAAGAAGGAAAAATTTGCCCCAAGTCATGCAATTAGCAGGTGGATGTCTCCCATTCCCAATGCATTTCCTTCCTGATCACTCATCAATGATATGTTTTCTTTTTTTGAATTTTCAGTATGTACATCCCAGGTACACCTTTTACTCTCATGGCTGCAAATGTTCAGTGCTGCCCTCTTCCCTAATTCTGACTTACTGCCAATGAGCTTTTAATTTCCATCCTTTGCCAATTGTCTTGGTTAATAAAGTAAGGAAGGAAAGGTTATTATTTAGCTCACATATCATGATGGTTTTAGTCCATACTAAGCTGGCTTCAAGGCATACTGGCACACGGCAGAGGGCAGCAGTTCATGGTGGAAGAAAACAGAAAAACAGCAAGAGCAAAAAGGGCAGGAACAGAGAGAGCCCCAGCAGAAGCAGAGAGCCAGCTTTTCTCCTTTCCTTATACTGCTATTTAGGTTATCTGCCTGATGGTGGGTGTAACATTCATATCCATAATCCAAACCACCTACACCCATAATCCCAGCACTGAATCATGAATTAATCACAAACTCTAGAAACCCACCCCAGTGAACAACTAGGCTTTGGGAAACAACGAGGCACAAACAATAACTCTAGCTCATCATCTTACCACAAATAATACTCTTCCTCGAGGTCCCATGCTGACTTCATAAAAGATAACTCTTTCTGCCAGAAATCTCAATCACTATTTTCAGTATTTAGATGGTTCTTTACTAACCTGTCTTCCCTTTTATCTCCAAATAAAGCCTTTCCTTCCTATGGCTTCCCCAGCTCCATTACAGTGTGGTTTTCTTCCAAAGGCTTTGTTTTTGACAAAATTAATAGCTGTACTGTGTTTTGCTCTCATCAGCACAAAGCCTTTAACTAAAGTTTGAGACTCCAGTCCTTCATCCTATATGCCAGTTCACTAGAGGACAACAGTGTAGGACCCATATTGCACTTGGATTTTAAATAGTCTGAATTTAAAAGGCAAAAATCCTGATGTTCTTCCAGGGAGCAATTCCTCTGAGTCACCCCCGAGAAGTGGCTTTGCCTCATTGCTCCACTGAAACATAATGATCTTCGGATGCTTTATTCCCTCAGAGGAAACATCTTTAATTGGAGAAAGTAGGAGAAAAAACAATTGGGCCAAGTTTTCTCAGAGGAGCATAAACTGTTTCTAGTTCATTTATAAGCTCCTCTCTTCTCCTACCTTTTCTACAATCTCCAAAGAAACATATATGCATCAGTTTTTTCATAAATTAGTCATTAATAAAGAAATCACTTCTTTTTTACTGTAGCATTTCACAACTGCCTTTAAAAACTAGTGTTATTATAGACAACTCCATCAAATAAAATATGAGCGAGCATTAAATGACTTCATTCATTTTCCAGCCTCATGGTCAATGGAGCAAAGACATCCTCTCCAGACCACAAATAAAATCATGCTTATGTCTGGCAAAAAGAAGAAAAACTAAGTTCTGCATGTTGAATTAAACTTTGTAATACAGAAGAGGGACCACAGTCTCCTGTTATCTACACGGGAGCTTCCCAAAGTCTCCTAAAAGTTCACCTCAAATCTCCTATTTGCACTGACAATACACTATCCTCACATGAGTCACAGAAACATTAAAATCCTACCAATTACACACAACCCTGAACAGCAGTCTGGTTCAGTCTGTTCTGAAGCCTCCTCTCCACCAACTCTGTTTTCCTCTTACACTTTCACAGTAATGGGCCCCTGATGAATTCTTTTTTTTTTTTTTTTTTTTTTTTTGCATTATTTTCAACCTCTGCTTCCTCTCTCACCACACTCATACTTGTGGGGATTTTTTTCTGCATAGAACGTATGTGTCCAAGATATTTAATTGGCTAGCTCTCTCATTAATTAAGAAACAAATAATCTGACAGTGTCACCTGTTAGAAAAGATTTTTCTAATTATTTCCACTAAACTCTACTGCTCTGTTCTGTATTCATATTTTTTCTTGCACACAGGTTCCCAATACCCAGGCCAGTAGTCTACTGCTAGTCTGCACTGGGCCAGAAAGTAAAGCTCTGTCTGTATTTATAGCCGCTCCCCATCATTCTCATCACATACTCAGCTCCATGTCCTGCCAGGTCAGCAAAGCAACAGATCTGAAGGGGGTGCAGGTCCTCCCATGAGGAGCTAGCATTGTGCTGCTGGTGAGAATCTAATGCCTGGTGGTCTGAGGTGGAGCTGAGGCAGTGATGCAAGCTCTGGTGAGCATCTGCGAATGCAGATTAACATTAGCAGAGAGGTTGGAGCAGGAACCATAATAAAACAATTGCTTCCAAATTCATAGCCCATTAGTGAGCAGCGACTGACAATTAAGCTAAAATCTGATGGCAAATTAAATTAGGTTGTGGAGTAGACTGGATATATGCAACACATTCCAGGGATGCCATCAAGCTATCTGCCATCACTCTAAGATGAGACTATCCTAATGGCAGGAAAACAAGCTTGGGGTTCTTATTATTCCATGTGGTAGTTACTTGTACTGTTATTTGATTATATATTATAATAATAGTAATTGAAATAAGGTATACATTAAATATAATGTATTTGGACCATCCTGAACCGCTGCTGCCAAAATTATCAAGGACCACTGTCTTAGAACTTACCCACACCACGTTAATACTTGTATGTTTACTTTAGAATGCAAGCTCCAAGACGGTCAAGACATTGTGCATTCCTGGAGTCTCAACACAGAGAACATTACCAGAATCTTCAAAGGACTTCAGAGTCCTATATATACTAATATATATCGAACTCATTCATTAGTGGGTGAAAAAAACAGTTATCTAGAAATTAAAATTGCAGGTAATGATTTAGTTTATAGATTTTAAATTAGAGTTGCGTTCAGTGTTCACTCCATCTGAAATCTTTCTCTTTTAAAATGTTCTCTTTCACTAATTGCATAGTTAGTGAGTAAAAGTACCCTTTAAAGTATACTTCTCTTGGCATTTACTGAAGGGCTACAAATGCTCACTGCAAAACCTGACTGTATCTCTGATATTAAAGGGTAAGCCAAATAATTCCCTATAAAAAGTAGTGACCACTTTTGATTGTGATGTTTTGACTTGAAAGGATTTCCAAATCAGTTTGTAATTGTTATTATTTTTCTTCCATGTTGAAGATGCCTAATATTCTTCAATGGATTCTCCACTCCTGTTTTCTGGTGGTTGTTTTCATTAAGCAAGGTCAGGTGGTTGTTTTCATTAACCAAGATCCAAATTAATATATATCATATATAATATACATATGCATATATAAAATAATATACATATATAAAGTAACACATATACTTACAATATATATTATAGCATAATATATACATATATAACTTTATACATAGTTTGCTACCTTAAAATATAGAATTTAAGAAGGAGTTTGCCAACTTTCTGTTTCCCTCTCCCTCCTCCTCTCCATTCTCTTCCCTCCTATCCCCCTCCTACTATTTATTTTATAACTTAATTTCCAGTTACACAGTATCCTCCTTGTTCCTATACCTTTGCTGGTATCAACCCTATAATTTTAATACCTTTACTGATGAGTTGCAAAACCATTCATCCTTTGCATGAAGAATGAAATTCGGAACCTGATCAGTAGACATAGAAATGATAAAATTTTCAATGCAATATAATACATCAAATTTTTAATACTTAATTGTGGCAACAGTTATGGAATAGATAGACATATAATTAAATTAGATATTTTTTATCTTAGCAGAAGGAAAAAGATAAAATGATATAAGTTTCCCTGTTGTAAGAAACAATGAAAGAGAGAACCACATGGGAAGAATCTGAGAACACACAAAAACTGAAGTCCCAGTTGGGAGCCAGCAAAAGTGAAAACCTCAGTCCTACAAGCAACTAAACACACCATACACAAACACAGCATAGTACAAACCTTGCTGAAATCTTGTGATACTGAGACCAAATAAAAAACGAATTTTATTTTAAGCCACCAAGTTGATCATCATTTGTTGTACAACAATAAAAACTAGTGTACTTAGCATGCATAAAAAGACAAAACACATCCTTTAGAAGAACATAGACTATGGAATTACCATATGCATTGTTCTTATACATTTTACTTACCATAAAGTATTGATTTGAGGATTAAATCATAATTTTTTATGTAGAATTCAAAGCTTTATATGAATATTAAACATCACATGAAAGTCAGTAACCTTCTCACTTACTTTACAGGTGTAATTTAGTAGCTGCCACAGCGCCACCCATTGACACCTGTGAGATCTACCATGTGAACAGTCCTCCCTAACCAACTCTGAGCCACTCACAGTGAGAGACAATTCTTCCTTTGTCACACAGGAGTAGAGAAAGAAGTACTTGGAACTGACGCTGACCCGTTGTTCTGGGCAGTTGGTGACTGGCTGTTTAATGGAATCCATGAAGTTTCATATAAGGACACAGCAAAGTAGTTTTTCCATCCATTCTTCCCTCTACTTGGACAACTTTCTACCGTAGCTCCTGAATCCACTTCAGTCCTTTGCTGAAGTGGTACTAGGACTCTTACTCAATTGTGGTTTCCGTTTCAAAACAGGTTTACCTCTTGGTATTTTGACACACTGTTAGAAAACCCCAGCTACCTGGGAGTCCCTGATCCTGAGCTGCTTCTGTGCCTCATGTGAGAAGCTGCATTAGGCTACTACACAGTAGTCAGAAAATGTGAGCTAAGCCGGGCGTGGTGGCGCAGGCCTGTAATCCCAGCACTCGGGAGGCTGAGGCAGGAGGATTGTTGTGAGTTCGAGACCAGCCTGAGCTACAAAGTGAGCTTAAGGCCAGCCTGAGCTGCATTGTGAGACCCTGCCTCAAAAAAAGACAAAAAAAAAAAAAGAAAAGAAAAAAAAGAAAATGTGAGCTACCACATCCATGCCAACCAGCAAGACCTGCTAGCAGTGCACGGCCCATAGATAATTGGACACTAAAAATTTGAATACAGTTTAGTATTAATTTACATTATATTGCAATAAAATGAATGTGACTGTGGCAATCCTAATAATTTTCAGTGCTTCTGTGACTTTCCACTAGATAAAATATGTATTTTTTTAACAAATTCATTGAGAATACACTGGTTGAATTTCTAGTTTTTATAATTTACTAAATTGATTGTAATCCTGTATGGTCAGTGGTTGTGATCTCCTCTGTGAATGCTTCACACTTGCTTCAAGAAAAAAAATCAAAGCGCGCGTGCGCGCACACACACACACACCTCCTGCAACAAGTTAAAAACATCAGAAATATGATCTCAAATTTCCTGAAAGTTCCAATCGTATTTTTTCACACATGCAATTATAGTTTGAAAGAAGAGCTCATGGCATAAAATGTAAAGTCATGACAAAGATGACAGATTTTTAAATTATGCATTCCATATTGCTGGTCTTTCTTTTAAGGACAGTTCTCATCTTGATACTTCCTTTCATTTTGTCTTCTATCAATATCAGTTCTTCTGTCATATTTTTTGTGGTCCCTTTACACTTTTATTCACAAAGCCAGTACCATCTCTAGTAGCTGGACAATTCTCAGATTTAATCCCCCCTTTCTTTCTCTCCCTTTTCTGCATCTTCCTTCTTCTCAAAGCCCTTGTGTCTGAATAAAACATGAAGTTGTCCCACAGTAAAGGATTAAAAGGTAAATATATTTACAGGCTGTAGGATACAGATGAAAGTTTAAATTCTGCAGAAAGGGCCAACCAGACAACTCAGCAGACTGAAGCACCTACTTAGGCAGAGAGTGGCGATCTGTGTTCAAAACTGGCATGCTGTGCTGACCCCCACCCTGGGGTGCGCTGAGACAGCAATTCAGACTAGGCGGGGGGCATAGGCCTGTAATTCTAGCACTTGGGAGGCTGAAAATAGGAGAATCACTATAAGACAGATGTACATAATGAGATGCTGTGGACCCTATACTACATACAAAAGTATGAAAGACCTGATCATTTTTCTTCTAACTTTAGATAACTGCATATCCTAGAAGCCTGTACTCCTATAAATAGAATAGGAAATGAGTGAACTTAATGCATGTTTAGAGAAGGTGTCACAGTAAGGCAATCATCTACCATAAATAAGGCTCCAAAATGTATTGCTGGACAAAACTGGATATAAGACCACAGTTGTTAGTGTCCATAATTGAAATGGAGATAGAAGAATTGTGGCAAGCAGGTGCTTATGCTCCTGAACTATAATGAATGAAGTGGAAGACCTAGACTTGCCTCCAGAACTCACTGATATTTAGGGCTACTCTGAAGACAGCCTCATTAAAGTGATCCTAATGAGCATTACATTACATAAATTTCTTTAAAATAAAATTTGCCTAATTTAAAAATAAATAAATAAATTCTCCAAAAAGCCCTCAGTAGTCAAAAGCTAATGAAATATCAAGCATAATTTGATCTAACAACATTACAATATAGCACATATTTTACTTACAACTTGAAATGATAACCATGAAGTTTAGATAAATAGATATGATTAGATTGAATATATATATATATATATATATATATATATATATATATATATATATGACATTAGGTATAATGAATTCATTAAAACTGTGTTCATCTTGGAACAAAGTTCCCAAGGTTTCCTGAATCAACCAGTAGTACAGTGAGCGCAAACCTTTTAGAGCTTTCAGATTTATAATAAATATCCAGCTGTGGCACACGCGCCATGGATTCGCTACCTCTGTCCACTACTACAGCACATAAAATATATATATAGCACTTATCTGCAAATAACTAATTTATTTTCTCTAAAAAAAATATCTATTCTGTGATAAAAGTGGTAATGTGAAAAACTGCTTACATTTTCTTTAAGATACGCAGAAATTCTTCAAAAGTTTCTGAAGATCCTAGCTGTCCATACAGAGTGTAGCCACCATGCGCTCTTCTAACGTGAACAGCTACGTTGTGCGAATCATCAGGCTGGTACTGACTTCCGTCCACCCCACTAGGTGTCCTGGACAAGGAGACAACGTTTTATGATGTTGCACACTGTACAAAATTTGTTTATAGGAATTTTTTCCTCCCAACAAGAGAAATGCATTGTTCTGAAATAATTTGCCATTTTATTAATATATCCTTTTTCAATACCTTACCAGTTGTATTTGTCATGCTAAATTTAGAAGTTATTATCTATGAACTATTCTTGGTCTAAAGAACATGGTTATATGTACTACAAGTATCTTAAGTAATAGCAAAATCTTTCATAATATTTTCGTTTAATTTAGGGAAATTTTTCAAGTCAATATGTAGAAATCTTTCTACAGTCAAAATAGCTGATTTTCAGTGTCAATTTAAAAAACTTTGTTTTCCATTGTAAACAATGAATGCCTGGTGGCAGACATAATTCTCTGTTCTGCTCTGTATGTTACGGGCTGAAATCCCCAACATCAGTATGAATGAGAACCACTTCCCACTAATTTTCCCATTAACAAATGTTCTTAGGGGAGCCGGGGAGATGGCTCAGTGGAATAAGTACTTCCCTGGCAAGTGCAAGGGCCTAAGTTCAATCCCCGGTTCTGCCAAAAAATAAATAAAGAAACAAATGTTCTTATTAATAAGCACTGAAAATTTAAGGGAAATGAATCAAAAAAAAACTTTTTAACAAGATGGACACAGTGGAAAAATGATAAGAAAACTCAAACTATCAGATATTTAAGAGGCTTTGTTTTGAACATTCTTTTCTTTTTTTTGTCTTTTGTTGTTTGTACCAGAAACCAAACTAAGGCCCTGTACCACTGAGCTACACCCCTGGCCCAGGTGTAGATTTACTATCATAAGATGAGCTATTAATGTAAATGAAAAGATTTTAAAATAAAATTAAATATAAAATATTATGCAAAGTAATAACAATAAATTATCATAGTAACATTTAAAATTTAATGAATTTTTAAATTCTTGTTACTCCACTGTGTTACATTAATGGTTTCTCATTGACTGTGAGAAAATATTCCCCATTTTTTTATTTTCCTTTTTATGTATTTGGTACAAGGTCTCACTCATCAACCTCCCCAGCGCTGGGATTGCAGGTGTCTGCCGCCACCCCAGTTCTTCCTGGCTAGCTCAGTGAGCCTGAGGGTGCGTATGGCACGTGGCACCAAAGACTTGGACAAAAAAATATTCCAGAAAGAAGATCACAGGAGTTTCCTTGGAAATAAACTTCTATAGATGCTCAAATTTCATTCATAAATAATTTACCTGATCAAATGCCACTGTACAAAAACAAAGAATAAAGAATAGCCTTATGTAACATTTTCATGTTCTTTTCACTCTCATTTCCATTATTTATGAACTGATTTTTACTCAAGGTAAAATTATACAGTGTGAAATTATTTATAGAGCTAACATTGTTACTGTATAGCCCATAATTATAAAAGTAATTCTGTTCCTTCTTTTGATGTTGACATTTTAGTTTTTACATTGTTTTTACTGACTATGAAACAAAAGAAAATGTCCATAGTGTACTATAAGTTGAAAAACTAAAACAACACTAATATACTCACCCAGATTTTTAGAACTAAAGCACTGTTAGTATGGATAATACTACACAGCAGTATCCCTGTGGACAAATGTCATTCATTTGAGAAGTAACCCAGAATTTTATTTTTATTGTTGCCTTGGATTTCAAGATGGACTTATAAAAGGTACGTAACTCCTTTTAAAAGGTTTTAGTTTTCAATATTTTAAAATTTATTTAAGTAACATGATTCTTACAGTTTCTATAACTTTTTGTTGGTATTCCTCAACTTTGTGTTCCTGAGATTTAATGACTTATAGTTAGTTCATTTACTGCCATATGAGATTTCATTATGCATTATTGTACAAGATTTGTTGGTGATAGCTTTTGTTTCTTTTGTTTTGAATTTCTGGTAGTCTCCTAACAGCTGGTATTCATTTTCATATCTTCTTGGCTTTTGCTTATTTTCTATAAGCAAGCTTATATGTGAAAGACCCCAAGGGATACCCTCTTATTGGATTATCTCATCATTTATGTTTATCTTATTTAATACTAATGACATCAACTTATTTTCCAAAGTGGCTAAAATTTACTCCTTCATCAAATTGCAACTTTTAGTTGCTCTATATTCTCACAACCACATCATTAATTGTGCTATTTTATAAATGTAAATGTTCATCTCATTTCATAGTTATTCACTAAGGTTAACTATATCAAATTACCAAGTAATTTAATACCTCATTTGGTATTTTAAAATGGAAACAGTATTATAAAAGCTTGCATTAGTATTAAGATCTTATTTGCCTCTTTTCACTATGTTGAAATTTAATTATGTCAAGTAACAAAGGTAAATTTCTTTGCATTTAAGCATGACTCAAGTTAATAGTAGCAAACTGTATGTGCACTTACTGATTCTCACTGTCATATTTTGCAACATTAACAGAATTCTTAATCTTAAATACTAACCCATTCCCCCTGACCACACCCCCTTTATAATGTTTTGAATGAAAAACTAAGAAATATAAAGCTTTCCTAGAAATTAAGGGATGTTTTCCTGTAACCCAGATCTGATTTGTGCACGGGATATAACAATGCATTATCCTCCATTTATGCTTGTATCAGAGCTCTCAAAAATTCTTCAGTTTTTTATTCTTCTGAATCATTCCTTCAATCTGGATCTCCCTCCATGTCCTCATGTGATGTATGGGTGAGAGTAACCAGATTGTGGGTGTACAATACTAGATTGGTCTGCTGATTGGTGTAGTATAGTTCTACATGTGGGTTACTGACTTGGATAAAGCAAGACCCACCCATAGGGCTGTAGCCTGGACAGAATGATAAGGAGAAAGCAGGCCATGTCATGTCATATCATAGACCGTTCCTCCTCCTACATTATTCCCTGTCCTGACTCTCATTGATGATAGACTCTAGCCAACAAAAGGTGAGCTAAAATAAAACCTTCCTCCTTTGACTTGTATCAGATATTTTGTCCCAGCAATAAGAAAGTCACTAGAACAGGCTTTTAGTGAATCTATGTAAATTTTTCTAGGTAGTAATTAGAAACAAAGTAATTTAAGCACTCCTTCTTAAAATATTTTCTATACCATTGTTCCATAAAAAATAAATAGCAAGGTCTAAATTCCAAACCTTTTTTTTTTCTTTCCATTTATTTTTATTTTATTGAATTACAAATGTCAGTCAGACAGTTTCAAAACACCATAACCATACAGAGTCGATGAAATAATACACTGCAAACTGTTTTCATAACGTTTTGGTATTGTACAAGGTGCATACATGACACCATACTCACAAGTTTTTATACAGCTGAATTATATCAAAGATTCAACAACTATTTACCTAGTGGATGACCATAGCACTAAAAGCCGACACAACATCCTGTCCAACCACCATTAGTGCAGATCTTGCCTCTCATAGAACTATGCAGAAGCACAGCGTTATCTATCCCAACTGTACTGTCTATACACATACATCATGATTTTTTTCTTTCTACAACCCTTCCTTTGTCTACACCTGTCAAACCTTAAGAAGTTGGTAAATTTAGACTTCATCTCTGCTAAGCAATAGTGCTCATTGTCATCTATGTGGTTGAAAGGCCGAAGTTAAAATTGAATAATCAAGGGAAAGTTCTATTATTTACTCTTGACAAACAACATTAAAAAAATCTTGTCTTATAAAACATGAATATTTTATTGTTAGAATGAGGTGAGTAATATTTATCTGATTTCTATTAAAATAATGATCATGCCAAACTCAGTTTTCTCTTTTCACTTCCAAAAATCAAAAGAAAATGTGTAGTTAAAAATGAACAGCTGTATTTACATGTATTATTTTGCCAAAGATGTAACACATTTTCCAGAACACATAACTATCTCTATGAATATGCAAGAAGTCAAATTGATTACAAAAGATTATCGAGGATTTTTTTCTCTGAAGGATAAATTAAGTTAAAAAAGATTTAAAAAGTTAGATTATCTCAAGGCATCTTTTAATATGACAATGTATTAACACACACTGCTAAAATGATAATCATAACATGTTCCTTTTTTGCTCATAACATAAACTTCTTTTACTTATAGTTCAATTCCAAAACATTTGCTGGACTCAACTCAGGCCAAAATTCATTGTTTTCACTTCTCAACTCCCAAGTATGACTTATTTGTATCTTTCCATTTTATCTCTCTATTTTTCCACCCACAGAGAAGTGCTGAATTAGTCACACACCTGGATGATTACAAATCCACATTATCTAATTTTAACTCCTCCAAGATTTTTTTCAGCTTTCCCAAATTAGCTATTTGTCAAGCTCTTACAAACTCACCTCAATACTTTTCATCTAGTGCCTTTTCCAACCTCATTTCCACATCTGTATACAATTGACCTCAGTACTAACATTTTCTGCCTTTAACTATTCAGAATTGTTGGGGGGAAACAAAGATACAAAAATCCCCCTAGCTATTCAGCTGTATTTCACTAAGGTGGTACTTAACTTGCAATTTACTGAAGAACATAATTAAACACAGGGAAAATTAGGCTTGCAAATACTCAGAATTTCCATTCATTGATTTTCAGTAACACTCCCTAAGTATCTCTTAGCTCTATCAGGCTAATGTAAGTAACAAATGGGAGAGGAAAGCTTTTTGAGGAATTTAAGAGTCCATTTAGGAATGTAAGGCATATTTCCTGACACTGATAGTAGCTAACCTGGAAGAAGCACCAAACTTTCAGCTCTATCATTTTTAATGACAGAATTGAAACTTTAAATGAAAGATAGGCTTTTCTTCCTTACTTGCATAGGGTCTTCAATGATTGGGATTTATAAGACACTACATAAATATTTATACTAGGTCTTCATCTCAAATTAAAATTTCATTATGTCCACTACCTATGCCTTCACTAATGGTGTCCTATTTGTCCACTGCCTGGATGCTGGCCCTTAATTCCATGTGACAACAATGTTGTCTCAGATCAACTGATTCTTTATGAGCGAAATTGTGGCCCCATGAAAAAAAACATGGAAATCCAAAGCCCTACCTAATATTTGAGCAATTCCCCAGATTGTATCCTGCTGTCCTCTCTGCTATTGTGCTTCATAGTTCAGTAAATCCTTTGTTCCAGAATTTTCGCAGGAGTGAAAATAATTTTTTAACAGCAACAAAAACCCCAAAGTAACCATTCAGAGCACTTATAATAGAATTTGTCAAATTGGATGTAGCCTAACAAAATGTATCTATGGTATATCACACTTGGATTCATTAATACATTTTTATGGGGGTTTTTATTTGTGGGACAGAAAACTTGAAGCTCACAGTTTAAAGAAAGAGAAGTTTTCTTGGCTCATGATTTCAGAGGCTTCAGTTCACAGCACACTGGTAGAAACATCATGGCAGAAGGGAAGATGGGAAGCAGAGTAGAGAACAAGAGCCAGAGACTAACAGGTCAAGAACTAGAGAAGATACACAGTCACGCTCCCATGACCCAACCAGACATACCCTAAACCAGTAAATTAGACAATCAGGTCAACCATATCCCCATTTATCTTTGCATAGCTGTATTCACCTCCATTCCAGCATGGCTCGTTTCTTTCTACACAGTACACAACTCCTTCAGTTGTTTTTGGACTCCCAAAAATTCCTTTATGTCTCTTTTTCTCTGTATTGCTTCCCTCAAAGACTTTCCCCCAAATACAAATTAGAAAGCATCTGGTACACAAAGCAAGTTTACATTTCTTAGCAACCTATGCCTAATGATTCTTACCTAAAGAAGAGAATAATAAAATACCTTTCATTTAGGGTAAGTTATTTCCTCAGTTATACTGACTAGAATGGCATTATCTTAGACTTGAAACATTCTTACAGTAGTGTACTATTGTACATATGGAGGATATTTCTTTTTTTAATTATGGTAATTCATTTGCATCCCCTTCTTCTGTTCAGTTTTGTCAGAGGTAGGTATTCCATTGTCATTTATATTGTAGGTGCATGAATTCAGCAAAATACTCCAATATAGTCTAGTAGTCCAATATAGTAGTGGATTATCTGTAGGACTAGCAATGTTAGAAGTTGTTGAATTGAGCCTTTTACAGCTCAGCCTATTAACACGGCTTTACTTTTTATACTTCATGCATATACTTTTCTGCTGGATGGTTAAGACCAAGGTAAAACAAGAACTAGATGATAAGAAATGTAACTTTGGTATCTGATAACGTCAGTCAAGTCCCCTCAGAATTTAGCCTGAAACCCTTTCCAGTAACTTTGTAGATCCTTTGTCAATGTCACCAATATGGATGAGTCACAGCCATTGCTTGGCCAATTGCTCTCTGTGAAAGCCTGAGAGAATGTTTTCTCTCCATGTGACTCTCCTTAGGCACACTCTACATCATCAATCACATTTTCTGTATCCCCATAATATCCTTGATCAGAAAATTTGGGACACAGCTGAGTTACATAATGGTACAGTACAGATTATCCTGAGTTCTGAGTCTTCATTGACCTTGAAAAGCTAGCGCCAAAATGCTGGCTGTATTGCAGCACTTTTTTTTCTCTACTTTTTAGTCTGCAAGCTTAGGTTATTAACACTCCAGAAGAGAAGCTTATTATTATTACCCTAAAACATATGCAGTTAAGTTTAACCTAACTATCTGTCTGAACATCAAACATGTTAGGATAACATAGAACAGGTATTTTTCCATCTAGCATCCATATGTTAAAATTTAAGTCCCTACACAATATAAAGAAAAAAATTAAAAATATTTTTAAAATATGAATAAACAATTACATATTGTTACACAGAGACTTAAAAAATCAAACTATATACAGCACTGTAGCAGGACAGTCCTGTGACATTATTTTTTCTTGTCTCTTTTTTTCATTCATTACCTTTTTTAAAAAAAGAAAGGCCATCTTCACAATGTTGGTTCTTCCTATCCAGGAGCATGGAATATCTTTCCATTTTCTGAAATCCTCTATATGCTCTTTTTTCAGTGTACTGTAATTTTCCTTCAAAAGGTCTTTGACTTTTTACTTAGATTAATTCCAAAGTATTTCATTTTCTGTGGTGCTATAGTAAAAGGTATTGTTACTCTAATTTCCCTCTCAGTGTGTTTGTTATCTGTGTAGAGGAATGCTATTGACTTTTAAGGACTGACTTTGTATCCTGCTATCCTACTGAATTTGTGTATCAATTCTAGTAGCTTCTTGGTGGAGTTTTTTGGGTCTTCCAAATAAAGTGTCATGTCATCTGCAAATAATGATAATTTAACTTCTTCTTTACCTATTCTTATTCCTTTTATTTCTCTCTCTCTCTCTCTTGTCTAATGGCTCTAGCTAATAATTCCAGAACTATATTTAATAGGAAAGGTGATAGAGGACATCTTTGTCTTGTACTAGATCTGATAGTAAAAATTTTAGGTTTTCTCCATTTAGAATTATATTAGCCATTGGGTTGTCATAGATGGCTTTTATCAGATTGTAGTAGAGGCCATCTGTTTGGAGGATATTTCTACAAATTTCCATCTCTTTGCTAAAATAATGCCCTGGGTCATCCAGTATTTCATTTCTACTCTATAGTAAAGGGTTTAATTTGAGCTAAAATAGAAAAAGACCAGATCATGGTTGAGACAATTATAACTCTAAAAACTTCACATTTCTTCAGTGCAGAAAATTTTCTAAAATAACTGGATATTGCTCTCTTGAGCATAGCTAGATGCCCTTTATTTTTGCTTTGCCTTGCCTTTTTTATTCCTCTTTCTTATTCTCTTTCCCTCCTTTTCTTTCCTTTCATCTTTTCTTCTCTGTACATCCAGTATTTCTTAATATTCATGGGAGAACTAATCTACAGGCTTTGAAATGTTCCTAACAATTTATCTTAATAAACACCAAATTGATTAAGTTAAGCAACTAGAATACCAGCTAGGATGATTTTGCATACATTTGGGTAATCAACAATTCAAACACTCTGAGTGTGAAAACTATCACATTGCCTCAGATGTTCTTCTATTTCTCTTGGACAATTTTTACTTTTTCCAGAAACAAGCACCCTTCCTTAGGAAAGCCTTCTCTGACCTTGCACTATGCAGTGCAGTATCTTAGCAATAACAACAACAACAACAACACACACACACACACACACACACACACACACACTCCTCAGTCCCTGATGACACCAGCCACACTGTATTCATCAACATTATAGAGCCTGTTTTACCACCAAGCTCCATCCTGAGTTGCATTGGGCAGTGCTGCTGTTCAGTGTATATTGTTTTGAATCAAAAAATACTTCATTTTTTTCATAAGACATCATCACGTTTCTTTCCAGATAGTGTAATTTTAATATTTCTTTTTAGTATAAACTAGGTATTTCCATTGTTTTAATAATAAAAATGAAGACTATAACATTTATACTCCTTGAAACATCTGAGAAAATATGAATTTTATAATCAAAACAATATTTTGTATTCTAATGTTAAGTATACAATAACCTATGGTTTAAAAACATTTAGCAAATATCCTGAGGTTCAAACAAGATAGCATGAACTAGCAATTTTTTTTAACCACAGGATATTTCAAACAATACTAAGGGAAGAAATCTAGTCTCAAAACACAAGCCAACAAAAAATATTTCAGATAGATTTTTTTAGAAAATCAGTCTATTTGCATTAAGTTTTCTATTTCTTCAACTTCAAATACATATATATATATTATATATATATAATATATATATATATATTAAAGAAGTTCCTCACCATTTTAATTGAGGTCAAAGCTACATGTTTTTCTGTCTTTACACTTAGAAGGAAAAATATGAGCTTCAATTCAAGCAATTGGGATAGCCTAACCTCTTGAGTATCAAGAGTCAAATTTAAGCGTCAATTCTTTGCACAAAACATATTTTGACAGCTTTTAGAAGGACAGTAATTTGGCCAACTGAGCATTCAAACTTCTGGATTCATAAGAAGCATCCCCAACAGATCTCTTCTTATTCAGGCTGGCTTTGGAGAAGGCAGTTCTGGGGCCACTGGGAGGGGATGGGGAAATAGCTAAAGCCCTTTACTCTTTCAAATTATTCAATTGAAAGTTATATGACACAAACTAAGAGAAATTATTTTACAAAATATCACCATTACCTAGGTAATACATAATCCTGGGGACTCTTCCTGCATATGGAAAGTTACTACTGCCTCCTTTATCATTTTTCATTCCTGTGCCTAATTAAAGTGGAATTTTTTTAAGTAAAAAGATAAAAGACACTGGTTGAATTTCATTAAAATGTGCTTTACAGATATCCTAGTTTGTATGTCCTAATAAAAGTTCCAAAATAATTTTGAACTGTCTTGCCACATGTATTAAGTTTAGCATGTGATTTGTGATTTGCTGCTAAATTTAACTGAACAAGTACAATTGTCCCTCAGCTGTTTATTTGGGGGAGTGACAATTCCAGAAAAACCTCAATAAAAAAATCTGTGGTTCCTCAAGTAATTCATATAAAGTGATGTAACATTTGCCTATAACATGCACATACCTTCTGATGTTCTTTAAATCACCTCTAAATTATCCACAATACCTAATACAAGTTAAATGATACATAAATCATTGTTAACTTCATTATTAGTGGAACCAATGGAAAGTAAATGCCTTTGTGTTCTGTACAGATACAATTTTCTGAGTTTTATTTTTTAATTAATGTATTTGGCACAGGGTCTCACTCACTATGCAGTTCAGACTCTTAGTGATTCTCCTGTTTCAGCCTTCCCAGAGCTGGAATTACAGGCATGCACCATTACTCCCAGGCTCAGCCACTGACTCAACATGCTCTGGGATCACGGCCAGCGTGTCCTGCAATACTGAGGCTCTGAGTTGAACTGTGGTCGATGGAATCCACAGATATGAATCATGTTGTACGATCAAAAAAATACACTGTTCAAAAAATAAATGTTTGAATTTTTAAAACTGCATTAGGGTGAAAGAAATTCCTATTAGCCCCAGTCAAAATACACTCATTCTTTCAAATACACTTTCCCCAGAGTTTCTGCAGCAGTTCAGGAGGTTCTCACCCTTGTCTTTAGTTTCACCGTCCTCACTGCCTCACTGTTAAGAACTAATTCAAAAAGTTTACTTTCCGTGGTCACCTTGACTCTGGGGAAGATCCAGAAGACACTTGGTGATGTAGATACAGTGAATAAGGGAGACAAGGACAGATGATAATACTTTGGTTTGATTTTTAATCTTTCTGTTTTATTATGTATTTTAGTGCACATGAATAGTACATAATTACATTCATCACGGGGAGTCTGTAATGGCGATGACACATCTTAGTTTCTGCCCCTTCACGTCCTATCCCTTCTAGCTCCCTCCAACTCTTAATTCTCTTCCCATTGGCAAAAGCTCTATATCCACTTTCCTCTGATTCTCTTTTCTAAAACCAATTTTTCCTTTCCTACTCCTCCACTCTTGTTCTTCTTCCCACTTGAAAAACATTTCTCTACTTCCAACTGTCTATCCTTTATTTTCCTTTTATTTATGTTCTGGGTTTCTCATACAAGAGAAACCATTTGATGCTTAAACTACTGGATGCCCCTGGTCTCAAAGTGCATCCATTTGCCCACTAATGCCTCAAGTTTATCATCTTTAAGGCAGTTGTACACTATTACGTACAAACACTACACCATCTGTATCTATTGTTTGATGGTCACACAGGTTGTTTCCAAGGCTTAGCTACTATAAATTATGCTGCTACCAATGTGTGTGCCTGTACCAGACTAATGATGACTTCAAATTTTGTGGGAGGATTTCTAGACAGGGAAGATCTGGGTCGAATGGAGTATCTGTATTTTTGGTTTTCTGAAAAATCTCCATACTGGTCTCCATAGAGGTTGTGCTAGTTTATATTCCCACCAGCAATGTCGAAGAGTTCCTTTTTCCCAGCAGCCTGGTCAGCATTCTTCATCATTTGCTTTCTTGATGGTGGCCATTCTTTCTGCAATAACATGGTAACTCAGTTTTGTTTTAATTTGCATTTCTCTAATGACAAGTGGTGCTGGACTTCTTTTTCATGTATTTGTTGTCCATTGGCACTTTTTCTTCTGAAAAATGCCTATTCATTTTAGATACACATATTCTCATTGGTTCTCTTATGGGGGGGAGTTTAATCGTTTGGTTCTTTATATATTCTAGACGTTAGGGCTCTGTCTAAAGAATAGCTCAGAAAAAGCTTTTTGATTTTGTAGACTGCCAGTTAACTCTATCAGTTGCTTGCTTCCATCGTAGTTTCTTTCACAGTATTGGTACAAAACACACAAGTCCCTCAAAAGAAGAAATGTTTATTTTGGCTCACAGTTTGTAGAGGTTTCAGTTCAATGTTACCTGTCTCCAAGGTGGGGTGTTTTGTCAGAGGAGAAAGAGCCATGGAAAGGCAGGCATGAAGCAGTGAGCCTTCCTTCTTCTTTCCCTTTTTGTTCCATCCAAGCCACAAGCCTATTGGTTGGTGTCACATGCACTCAGTGCAGTCTGTCCTTCTCATCCACACCCAGACCTATGCTAAACCAACAGTGACTAACCCAGTTCTAGTGTCACTCGCTCATGAGCCACTCACCCACACAGAAGTCCTGCCTAGGGCATATGACACTTTGGGGGACATCCATGAAGAAACCATAGCATCTTGCATGTGCAGAAGCTTTTTAATCTAATACAATCCCATTTGTTCTTTCTATTACTTCCTGCACTGTTGTGGTTCTGTTTAGGAAGTTCTTGCCCACACCTGTGTCTTCAGGACTTATAACTATTTTTTCTTCGCAGCAGATTGTTTATTTCTTTACATTTAACTCTTTGATCCATTTTCATTTAAGGTTAGCACAATCTAAGATATATGAGTCTAGACTCAGTCCTGTGCATGTGGTTATTTTTTTCCCAGCACCATTTATTATAGCAGTTGTCTTTCCTCTAGTGCATATCCTTGTCCCTCTGTCAAAAACTAAGTAGGTGAAAGTTTTTTCTTCTACTCTGCTCCACTGGTCTGTACTTCTGTTTTCTTCCAGTAACATGACATTTTATCACTTTATGTTTGTAATAAATCTGGGGCTGTAGTGCCTACTGCTTTTCTTCCATATGAGAATTATCTATGCTATTCTGACTTTGGCTTTCTATATGAATTTTTAATTATTGTCTCTAGATTCATGAATAATATTTTTGGCATTTTGATTACAATTTTTATGTCTATACATTAATTCAGTGCATCTAGCCATATCAACTATATTTGTTCTACCTATCAAGGAACATGGAATATCGTTCCATTTTCTGATATCATCTTCAACCTCCTTTTTAAGAGTAATGTAATTTTTATTGTAGAGGTCTTTCATTTTCTTGGTTAGGTTAGTTCCAAAGTATTTAATCATTCTTGATGCTCATGTAAATCGTATTGCTTTCCTAAGTTCTTTTTTTTTTTTTTTTTTTTTGGCTTATTTTATTTTATTAGTATGTTGGTATGGTTTTTATCTAGCTGTCCCCGAATGCCTCATGTAAGTCATGAGGCAGGCTTCTAAAGTCTGTGATTCACTCATGATCCACTGGGGTTACAGGTGTGAGTACTGCTGGGATTATGGGAGTCTTAATACTGCTGGGATTATTGGTGTGAGTACTTCCGACAGCCTGGGGTGGAAAGTCTGAATGCAACTTAAGAGAAAGAGACTTTCTCTCCATAGCCATTGTTGTTGCTGCTACTCCTCCATTTTGTTCTGTTCTTTTTGGCCTCTATGAAGTGCTGCTCTGCCTTGGAACCAGCTGAATAGAAACTGAAACCTCCACTAACTGTGAGCTAAATAAACTTCTCCTTCCTTGAGTGTGGGATATTTGTCCCTGTAATGATACAAGAGTAACTGAGAATACATATTAGTGATTCATGCAGTTCACAGTCATCTGGGGGAGTGATTACATGTGCATACTACAGCTTGGCAAAACCCCTTCCCTTCCTTGCTCTTCTCATTCTCCAGCTTCCACTTTTGTACCCACTGGCACTATGCCTTTACACATGTATGCCTTATAATGTTTAGGTTCTCATGCATGGAAAGTAATCTATTTCATTTCCTCTTCCCTTTCCTCTACCTGCTCATTTTTTCTTGTAGCATTTCCCTGTTGTGTGGTATTTGCCCACTTGTCCTTTTCTGTCTTTTCCCCATTCACTCTGAGCTTTGCCTGACTCAGCTGAAGGATACCATGCAGAATTTAAGCTTGAGTCTCTGCTCTATTTGATTCAATGTTGTGTTTTCCAGGTGCACATACTTTCTTACAAGTGCCTCAAATTGTTTTTCTTTACAACAGAGTAGTATTCCATTATTTATATTTGTTTAATCCAGTTATCTATTGATAGGTTTACAGGTTGCTCCCAGGATTTAGCTGTTATGAATTGTGGCACTATAACCATTAGTATGCAAGTATCACTGTAGTAGGATGACTTAAGAACTTAGGCAAAGACACAGCAAGAGATATCTCGGTTATGTGGAATTGCTAATTTCAGTCCTTCAAGAAATTCCTGTACTAGAACAAGAGAGATAGCTCAGGGGACTAAGCACCTGCTTGGCAAGCTCAGGGACCTGGGTTTGATCCCCAGAACCCCGTGCTTTGCCAGCCCATCTTCAGGCATGCTGATTTGGCCACTGAGACCAGTGCAGTGGCACATGCCTGTAATCCCAGCACTGGGAAGGCCAAAAAACAGGAGGATCATTATGAGTCCAAGCTGCAGAATGAAACCCTGTAATAACTAAATACATTTTTTTTTAAAAATTCTTATTAAGTCATTTATTTGGGCTTACTCTACTTTCCCAAATGTGCCACAAATGCAATGAATTTTCCTTTCAGAGCTGCTTTCAACATGCCCCAAGGGTTTTATTGAGTTGTGCAGTCATTATTATTAACTTCCAGAAATTATATAAATTTCTCTTGTGATTTCTTCTTTGGCCTATTGGTTGTTAAGGAGTTTACTGTTAATTTTCCAGGATATTGTGACTTTTCCAAATTTTCTTTTGCAATTCATTTCAACTTTTGTTGCACAGTGGTTAGATGAAATATAGGAAGTAATTTCAGTAATTTTACATTTACTTAAGCAGGCTTTGTAGAATAAGTGTGATCTATTTTGGAAAAGGTATCGTGTGCTGTAGGAAAGAATGTGTGCAGTGGTGGACATGGACGGACTATGCTGCAATTAACCATTAAGTTCATGTGTTCAATGGTATAGTTCAGCTCTGAATATCTTTTTAGCTTTCTATTTGGTTTATCTGTCTCTTTGAGAAAATTGTGTGTTAAAAGTATTTACTGTGATTGTGTTAATATTTATTTTAGGTCTGGGGAGATGGCTCAGTAGAATACGCACTTCCCTGACAAGTGCAAGTGCCTGGGCTCAATCCCTGGTTCCACAAAAAAAAATATATATATATATATATTTTTTTTTTTTT